>JBBMJZ010413115.1:21218867-21247201 GCA_037833815.1 Zingiber zerumbet | reverse complement strand
CAATTACAACTCGCGAATCCGTTTATAAATAATTATAAATTTAAACTAAAATTATAAATTAAAAAAAGTTAAAAACCCTAAACATAGAGATGTGCTATTGATTGCAATGTTGTTATGTTTTATCATTTGTGATATGGATTTTCAATTTATGTAGATAAATGTTATTTTTTAATTTAATATATAAAATTTCTTTATTGAATTCAGGTCATGTTCGGATGAAACGGGTCAAACGGGTTAAATGAGTCAAACGCGTCGGGTTCGGGTCAAGTGCAAATAAACAGGTCAGGTTCAGGTTGAATAGTTTGACCCGAATTAATAATCAGGTCGGGTTCAGGTTGTCATTTGTCAATCCGCCAACCCGCCAACTTGAACCTGTCAACCCGAACCCGAACCGGAACTGAATTACCACCCCTAAATTAGCTGATGTGATGATATGTCATACGCCCTCAAGAACGTGAAGAATCTCTTATACTACAACGAGCGTGAAGAATCTCTTATACTACAACTAGGGCATCTTCTTGTACCCCTCTCCTTATGAGCTAGAGGAGAGGCTTATCAATATAATCATATTGGATTAGATGAAAAATAATAGGTTATAGTGGAATTGAACATGACCTATTATTTAGCTCAACATTTAGATTAACCTCTCCACTACCAAGTGCGGCTGCAATTTTTTTATGAAAGTGGGCACTAAATTTAACCTATACAAGAATAGGTTCTCCCGAAAGTCATTTGCCCCCAAGGCTACCTAGCCATTTAGCCACTGTCAGTGGCTTCTAGAGGGTCTCGCCCACCTGTCCCGACCTAAATTATAACATGGAGGGACGGTGAATTTAAGAAAAGATCACAATGAATTATGACCAAATTAACCACATCCGATCAAAATTTTAAATGGCCCATCTCTTAATCTAGTTTTGTTATGGACCAAAAAATCTCTCCATTCTAATAAGTTTTTCATTGTTTCTAGGATACAAATTCAAAAGGCAGCATTTATTTTTCTTATTATAAAAAATTATATTAAAAGAGGACTTATCCTATTTTTCTAGTTTAAAATGTATTTATTCCTCGCAGCAGCTAGCTTTGATTGAAATTACTATGACATGAAAAATATTCTAAATAATTTTAATTAAATTTGTTTTAATATCATATAAAATTATTTAAAAATTAGTTATATTCTAATTTGATCCAAATTAATTTAACTTTTGAAAAAAAAACCTTTATAAAAAAATTTATAATATAAAGTAGCTTTAATTAAAATTATAATAAAATGAGACATTTTAATTAAAATTATTTTAAAACTATGCAAATTACAATTTAAAGTGGGATAAGAATAACAGTAATTAAGATAAAGAAATGTCATTCGGGTAAAAGATATATGTCTCATATGAATATGGTCGGATCGACGATAAAATATAAAATTTATGAGAATATTTTATCTTAACATATTAACCCTGAATATATCAGACATTAACTATTTTAAAAATTAATTAAGAAAAGGTACTTCCACTAGTGACGTGGCATGAGGGACAGAATAGATCTATGTTATTAGTACCCATCATCTCATAAAAAACATAGGACCTACTGTCACATACTCATTATAACAATACATCTCTTTCACCCATATTTATTTTAACGTTAATACTCATTATTCATGAGTCCACAATCCACTCAATCATCTTAAAATTAAATTATTAACATTTTAAAAAAATATTATTATTAAAAATACACTCATTATTTATTATTTACCTATTTTATTTGATTTTTAATTTTAAAATTTATTTTTTTAATAAAAAAATAAAAAAAATACACTACCACATTAACACGTTTAAAGTCATGAACATGTGGCAAAAGACGATTCGCTCGCCCGTAGCGCCCCCGCCAACCCGTCCCTAAGCCAACACGGAAGAGGTAAATCACGGGTAGCTACTAGCCATTAGTGCAAATGGCTAAGACATGGGGGAGGTCATGCTCGGTCACGCCGAGTTTCGACCCCAAGACCTCATGTGATAACACCTCATTTCTTAACCATCGCACCACCCCAAGAAGACATTTAAAGTCATGAATATGTTAATATAAAAGGGTGTTATAACAACCCTTCGTATTAGTTTTAACATCAACGAAGATGTTATAACACCCTATTAACAAATAATGGAAATGCCCTAATGAGAGGAAGGTCCATCCCTAAACACGAGCCGCTATGTTGTGAATGAATTTTTTTTTCAATATTTGTTGTTAAAAAAAATAACACACACGTAACACGTTGACCAGTAAAGGTTCAACATTGGATAACTTTAAATTTTTTAAAAGTTTTTCTAAAAAAATAAAAAATATTTAAAAAGAGAAAGGCAACCAGGGTCAGTGAAATTGAACGGTTAATTTTTTATTTAAAAAAAAATCTATAAATATACTTTCAATATTTCATTCATCTTATCATTTTATTTCAACTCTATTTCCTTGCATCACAAAAATATCTAAAAAAAAGTTAGATGGCTAAAAATCTAAATCAATTTATATTCCGTGAATTATGGATAAATTAATTAAAGAAAGATACGGAGAATATAGATGAACAAAGAATATACTCCGGCTATATAAGCAATAACAAATGGTACGTTAAAAAGCACAGATTTCTAGTAGAACATAGAGCAGAAAATATTTAAATCAAGATCATGAAGTCGGACATGCTTATCTTTTCTATTATTTCTCTGATGAGCCAATATATCTTGATCATATATTTCGACGTCGATTCCAAATGCAAAGAGGATTATTCCTTTGTATAGTCGATGCCTTGAAAATTCATTCAGAATATTTTCAATGGAAGGTCAATGCGATGGAAAAAAAAAGTTTGTCACCATTTCATAAATATACAGCAGTTATCTGTCAATTGGCATATGGAGTCCTTACTAATTATTATGATGAGTACCTACGGATTGCTAAAACAATTGTCATCCAATACTTATTTAACTTCTATCAATGTGTAATTGAAGTGTTTGAAACTCAATATTTGAGAAGACCTAATGTTGCTGATATCCAACACTTGCTTGAAATGCATGAGTAGAGACATGACTTCCTTGGCACGTTGGGTAGTCTTGATTGTATGCATTGGCAATGGAAAAATTATCCCGTCACTTGGAAAGGTCAGTTTACTCGGGGAGATCATGGCGTTCCAATAATTATGCTTGAAGCAGCCACATCTACAGACTTGTGGATATGACATGCCTTTTTTGGGATTACAGGGTCGCCTAATAATATAAACATGTTTAAAGAATCACCTTTATTCAACGTCTTACAAGGAAATGCACTCATTTTACGTTTAACAATGCATAATATACAAAAGGATACTATCTAACCGATAGAATCTATCCGGAATGAGCTACTTTCGTCTAGAGCTTTCCGTGCCCCAGGATCCAAAGAGAAAAATATTTAAGGAACAACAGGAGGCCGCGAGAAAAGATGTCGAGCGGGCATTTGGAGTGCTCCAATCTCGATGGGTAATGATGAGAGATCCAGTACAATTTTGGTACAAGAATAATTTGAAGGATATCATATACACATGTATTATTTTGCACAATATGATTATTGAGAATGAGAGAAATGTAGTAGTCAATTGGCCGGATGATGAAGGAGATCCTCCGTCACAAATATCTCAAGGCTTCACCGAAGAATTCTAAGAATACCTCTGGAGAAATTGCGAGCTACGTAATAATTAACCGCATCATCAATTTCGAGCCAACTTAATTGAACATATCTGGGCACACTATGGTTATAATCAGTAAAAAAATAATTTATTAATTGTGATAATGTTATATTTTTTATTTGATATATATAGTAATATTTATTTATTTTTTTAATTATTAATGTTATTCTGAGTGTTAGTCATTTATGGATTTACATTTTATAAAATTTAATTATATATAAGGTAAAATATGAAGGAGAGATAAGAGATATATATAATGAAAAAAATATAGAATCTAACATTATTTAGAGGATTTTTTTTTTTTTTTGTTAAATAGGTGGAGAGATAGGTAGGAGTTTTATTTTTAACGTGATATTAGAAGCTCGAGAGTGTCCCCAAGGCCAACGACTGATAAATTCGAAAACAACGTCATGTTTCTTGACTGAATGGAGTGGGTTAACTGGAACTGAAAAGGTTCGATTCATTGGGTTTTATCCATTATTATCCATTATTGCGAGGGTCAGCCGCTAAGCATCAACTTTGTGTTGGATCAGGCATGTTCGCGCTCTCGATTGTAAGCACTCCTCTTCGCTGTATGCTCGCCGGAATCCTTCTCCTTCGCGCCTTCCAGCCTCAAACGACGGCGCCCAAGTTGCACATCCCATGTCAACACTCCGGCCGTCTGCTCGCCGACTCGCTCTTCTCGTGCAGACTGCACCTTCACCTCTTCGCCAATTTCACCTCCATCTCCTCAAAGCCTTCTCAGACTCCAAAGTTTTTTCCTCAACCGTCTTCATCCACGCGCGCCTTCTCAAAACCTCCCTTCTTGGCCTCGTACAGGCCAATCATCTAATTGGACTCTATGCTAACTTCGGTCAGCTGGTCGACGCCCATCGACTATTCGACGAAATGCCTGATCGAAACGTCGTTTCCTTCAACATGCTCATGGCAGGTTACTTGCACGCTGGATTCCCTGAGCAAGTCCTCTCGGTGTTCAAAAGGATGGCCTTCGCCGAGGTGCATCTCCATCCGAATCAGTACATCTTCTCGACGGTCCTTGCTACTTGTGCTAACATCTCAGCCCTCGACGAGGGTCGACAATGCCATTCCTACGTCTTCAGAACTGGGTTGACTTCATACTCCTATGTCCGGAATTCACTTCTTCACATGTATGCCAAATGTTCAGAC
Organism: Zingiber zerumbet; assembly: GCA_037833815.1. NCBI lineage: Eukaryota > Viridiplantae > Streptophyta > Magnoliopsida > Zingiberales > Zingiberaceae > Zingiber > Zingiber zerumbet. The sequence continues at coordinate 21,242,340 of JBBMJZ010413115.1, read as the reverse complement.
ATGCAAGGTGCACTCGGTGTTTTTGAGAGTAGATCAGATTTCGACATTTTCTCCTTCAATTCTATGATCAATGGGTTCTTGACTAATGGGCAGCTAAGTGGAGCGAAAGAGATATTGAGTCTAATGGCGGAGGAGGTGGACCAGTGGGATCATGTCTCTTATGTCGCTGGTCTTGGCCTTTGTGCTGATTCAGTGTGCTTGACCTTGGGGGAGCAGTTTCATGGTCAAGTTTTGAGAAGAGGAATGGACTACAGTGACTTCGTTTGCAGTGCGGTTGTAGACATGTATGGAAAATGCAAGTCAGTACAGAGTGCTCTGCTTGCTTTCCGTGTGCTGCCAAGCAAGAATGTCGTTTCATGGACAACGGTAATGTCTGCGTGCATGAAAAATGGTTGCTTCGAAGAAGCCCTCAAGTTATTCATGCATATGATAACTGATAATGTTCAACCTAATGAGCTGACATATGCTGTTGCACTGTATTCTTGCGCAGGTTTGTCAGCTTTGAAAAGTGGTGATGCACTAAATGGCCATGTTGAGAAAACAGGATACAAGGCTTATGTGAGTGTTGGTAATGCATTAGTTAACATGTACTCTAAGAGTGGTAGCATTGAAGATGCAATCAGAACATTCACACACATGTGTCACCGAGATATCATTTCTTGGAATTCAATCATTAACGCTTACTCCCATTTTGGGTACGCTAAGGAAGCCTTGGCAACTTTTCATAATATGCTAGTGATGCCAACTCACGTGACTTTTGTTGGGGTGCTTTCAGCATGTGCACATTTGGGACTAGTAGATCAAGGATTCTATTACCTGAAACTAATGAAGGATTTGGACATAGTGCCGGAGAAAGAGCATTATACATGCATGGTTGGTCTCCTATGTCGAGCTGGGCAATTAGAAGAGGCTGATAGATTCATGAGAAACACAATCACAGAGTGGGACATTGTGGCATGGAGAACTCTTCTCAGTGCTTGTCTGGTACTCGGGAATCACAGTCTTGGTCATAAAATCGCTGAGGGGATTCTCCAAAGGGATCCTGGTGATGTGGGGGCATACATTTTGTTGTCCAACATGTATTCAAAATCAAGAAGGTGGGATGGTGTTGCAAAGATCCGTAAGCTTATGAGAAAAAGAAACATCAAGAAAGAACCAGGGATCAGCTGGATACAGGTAGGAAATGAGACCCATGTATTTGTTTCAGAAGATACGAGCCACCCGGCAATGAAGCAGATTACTAAGAAACTAGCTGAACTTATGTCAGAAATAAAGCTGATTGGATATGTCCCAAACATTACCAGTGCACTTCATGATGTCGACGATGAACAGAAAGAAGAATATCTTAGGTATCATAGTGAGAAGCTAGCTATTTCCTTTGGACTACTTCACATGCCGGTTGGGGCGACAATCTATGTGATGAAGAACCTTAGGATGTGTGATGATTGTCATTTAGCAGTAAAACTTATTTCCATGGTGACAAACAGAAGACTAGTTGTTAGAGATGCAAACCGCTTCCATTGTTTTGAAAGAGGGTTATGCTCATGCGATGACTACTGGTAACTGATACAATTCATTTGCTAGATAGAACTTCTCTCCTAAAATTACACATATTTATCGATAGGTTTTGTTTTCAATAGAATTATTCATGTGAGCTTATGTTATAAAAGAATATGTCTAGCATCTAGGTATTATATGTATTTGATGTATGTACACGGTGAGTTTGTGAATTTTCTATCGTAGTAATACAGTTAGAATATTCCATCTAATATAATTTTATCCAATATGGTGTCCAAGCCACCCCTGGACTTCTCCTTCCTTACCAACTTTCATAGAACAAAATCGAGCTTAGCCTTGAGTCAGGGCGGGATTCATAACATTGAATTGCAAACTTTCAACTTAAAACCAATCTTTTAGTTGTTAGTTGCACAATGGATACATAAAATAGACAACTAATGTTGGTACAATGGTGCCCCAAGTGGTCAATCTCTATCAATTGATTGGCATTGAAGAGATTTGGATATTAGGGAGATTGTTGATACAATCATACTCAAGTAGTTGAGATCAATCAAGTAGTGTTCATATTATTGGTGTTGGGAGTACAACATTTAACTCAAAGTTTTGATATATGACTAAGGTTAAAGTTAGGTGAGTTGTGATTTAACAATTTGTGTCAAGTATACAAGTGCAGGTTACTTGACATGAGATGAAATCCTGGTTGGCAGCTAGACAGTGACTAGTCATAGTGAAACTAGGTAAACTGAAGACCTGATTAGGAGTCAGACCTGATTGGGAGTTAGACATGAGCTAAGTCTTGGTTGAAACCAAATAAGAAAGTCCTAGTTGGGTGTTAGGTGAATTAAATCCAAGTGAAGTCAGCTGGGAGCTGAAGGCTTAGCAGACAAAAACCAAGTGGAGTAAGCTGGAAGTTGAACCATGGTGCACAAGACTAAGTGAAGTAAGCTAGGAGTTGAACCTTGGTGGACAAGACCAAGTGGAGTAAACTAAGAGCTAAAGCTTAGGAAAAATGTCCAAATGGAATCAGCTGAGAGTTGTAGTTTGGCAACTCAATCTAGATGAGCCAACTGGAGGTTGAACATCTAGACTCAATATAAGTGCGAGTAAATTTGCATTTTCTATCCTACTCCTTACGTGTAACCACTGCAAGGAAGCAAGATTTGATAGTTCCAGGTGACCGGAGGGAGTTCGGGGTGACTGCTGGTGATAGCTCTCGACGAAGGTCTAGGTGACCGTATCCGGTCTAGGCGATCGAGGATATGGGTGACTGGAGTAGCTTCCAAGCGATCGGGAGATGGCACTATCAGCAATCTAAATGAGTCAGACCAAAATCAAATTTAACCCCTCTCAAGGCAACCAGGGGGCTTCTAGTCGACTGGGAAGTTTCGTTAACGTTATCTAATGGATAACAGTTGCAACCACGTCAGCATCTCCGCAGGCGATCAAGAAGTCTCTAAGCAACCAGAGGAGTACTATAAAAAGGCTTCGAGACAGAGCTTGGAAATCACTCAATCACTCATTCTCTAAGTCTTTTGTGCTTGTGCTCTCTCACTTTCTATGCACAACAAGCTACAAATCGGGCTTTATTTCTAATCGATAACACCTAGAGTAACATTTCCTTTGTTTTTGTGTTATATTGATTGTTCCTGTGCTTAACTTTTTAGATTTTTTTTTTCTATAAGGTTTTCCCATCTTTAGAGGCTTTCTGGAAAGGGTAAATTAGAAATAAAAATCATATTTTTATAATTGTTGTGTGTGTTCACATTTCTGATTTTATTGATCCACTGCATGCTTAATTGTTAGCTAAATCTTTTGTATGCTTAAATTGCTTTATTTTACTTGATTGAATCAGTTTAAGTCATTTTTATTTCCACTGTGCTACTCTATAGATTCATTTGTTTTTATTTATTATCTGCTCATAAAATTTGTAACGCTATTCACCTCCTTTTAGCATCGAGTTCTATCCTACAATTTGGTATCAAAGTGGATTGGGCTAAGAGTATGTTAAGAAAGTCTAGTTAGGTGCATGTCTAATCTGGGTAATGAGTACCCTACCTGGTGCATCTTGTCAAGTGAAACTAATTGAACTTAACTCACCTCACTCTAAACTAGTTTAACCAAGGTATTGTATTAAAGTTGATTTAGTGCTAGATTCTCAAGTTAGCTTTATCTTAGAAAGTGGTCGTTCTTCCAATCAATAAGACCCATGTGTCTTGCCACTACTTGGAAGTTAATTTCAAAAACTCTTGCTCAATTAGCCCAAAGCAAAACCACAATATAATATAGAGCGGACTTTGTGTTTTGAAATGGAACAGGTAATTAAATTGATTAATAATTCAAGTCTAATCCAAAACCAATCCAAACTTTAATTACAATCATACCAAACCCAAATTTTGTCTCAGATCTTAGTACAAGTTGAACAAATTTATTTTTGAGAAATGTCTTTGTAGAAAGGATTCAGCACAACACTCCCTCCTCTCTTCAATGGTGCCAATTTCACCTATTGGAAGGGGAGAATGAAATATTATCTTATGAATGATATTGAGAACTATCTCATAATAAAGATGAGCTTTGCAATGCCTATAAATGAACTAGGCAACCTAGTTGACAAGCGACAATAAAAAAAAGGCTCAAGTTAATGCTAGAGCTACAAATACATTGCAATGTGTTGGTCCGAGGAAAGCGGTGGATTGCTAGAGGGGAGCGGTGGATTGCGACCTACAAATAAAACTAATCTATTCTCTTGTTAAAGATTTAGCAAGAATACACACATTCATTTGAGAATAACACAAACATAATAAGACTTGCTAAGATTTCAACATATTTCTCTTGCATATCATTCAGTCACCCTTGACTTGCTAAGATTTCAACCTAGAATCTACTTGTCTAGGACTTCCAACTTTGCTTTGCATTTAGTCACCTTGGAATTGCTAGGAATATCTAGTTCTCCATGACATGCATGGGCTTCTCTCATTGTCGAGCATGCAAGCACTCTGAACTTGCATGGACTTCATCTCTTATTCAACACACGTGCAGCACGTCAGCATAAGGAAGCATATCTCACAACAAACAAAATGTAGAGAGAATAATTGCTGTTCCGAAATACTGCCTCGATCCTCTTTTTATATCGATATGTCGATACTGACATGGCACTATTCCGATCGACTGGAAGTCCCTCTGGTCGCTTAGAGTATGCTGACATGGCTATAAACTTTATCTTCGTTGATAACATTTCAACGAACTTTGGTCGCCTAAATTCTCTTTAGACGCTTGGAACATGCTCAAACGTTTATCTTGATCGTCTCCTCTAGATCGTTGGATCATGCTTTCATCAGTCGCCCGGAAGTTGCTTCAGTCGGTTGGATGCCAAGGTCACCCCGCTCCTCGCTCTAGTCAGAAGCTCTCAACTCTGTCAGTCCGGGCTTATCCCAGCTAGTTGCCCGGATCCCATCTAGTCGCCTAGAACTTTCAAGTAGCTCCCTGCAATATAAAGTTTAATAAGCATGAGTAGTGGTACTCTAAGTATGTTTCCAACAATTGGAAACCTTACTTACCTTTGCTTGGTACCTCCAAGACTTTGCTAGATGTTCAACTCTCGAGTAACTCATCCTGACTTTCATTGTCAAGTCTTCAACTCCGATATGATTTCCTTAGACTTCCTTCACTTAGTTCCCAATTAGGTCTTCTTACTTAGCTTACAACCAAGTCTTCCTTGTCTTGTTCTCAACTAGGTCTTCCATTGCTTAGTCCCACTAGATCTTTGGCTACTTAGTTCCCAACCAGAACTTTTGTTGCCTAGTCCTAGTAGGACTTTTCGCTGCTTGGTCCTAACTAGGACTTTTGTTGTTTAGTTCCACTAGGTCTTTCTGCTACCTAGTTCCCAATCAAGACTGTCATTACTTAGTCCCACTAGGTCTTAGCCATTACTTGATTTTCAACCTGTAGGATCGGAAAGAACACTAGATGGGGGTGAAAGCGATCCTCGAAAATAGACAGCGAATTAAAACGAAGTACGCAGCAGAAGAAAAATAAACTAATGCTAACAAACCAAGTTTTACTTGGTTCGGAGCCTCCGACGACTCCTACTCCAAGGCCCGCACACGTCGAGTGCTTTCATTGGGTAATCCATTAATAGTTCACAAAAATTTTACAAGATTTAAGTACAAGAACTGGAAATAAAAGTTACCAACAACAACAAAATGAGAAAGTCTTGGTCGCTGGTTGTTGGAGGAGTTTCATTGCATCGCAAGAGCATTTTCGGAGCACCGAGCAAGAGAGAAACTTGTCGTCGTTGTTGTATTGAAGCTCCGGGTCGAAGGCCTTTAAATAGGTCCATTCCGGGCGCCTGGAACCCCTTCGAGCGCCTGGACCACGTGGCTCGGCCAAACGACGTGCTCCACGTTAGCTTATGGATGATTTTTCGGTTCTGGGCGCCTGGACCGAGTCTGGGTGCCCGGATTGCCTGGGCGCCCTGGGCGAGCCTACTACGGGCGCCCAAAGTCCTTTTCTTCAGCATCCTTCTCCCGGCAAGAAAAGGTTAGTATAGCAAAAAATATTATATCTACCCTGTAAAACAGAGTTAGCACAACATAGCAAATAGGGTAGTAATTTAATCATGTCTCATCGAGACTAGAATCTAGTCAAGATTTTAACTTAGGCTTCATAAATGGACCTAAGTTGGATCGACGTCTACAGTTCCCTCAACGGGGAACACGCCCTCACTGGATCTCTCCTTCAGTTGCTTACCTTCACTTACCACTTGCAATCACTTGACTTGCCTCTGACCCACCAGGTCTTTCTACCAGTTATCAGGTATGCTGACCCAACTGGATTTCGGTTGGTTGTCAGGTCCCGCGGACCCAACCGGACTTTCTGCCAAATATCAGGCCCTGTGGACCTATCTGGACTTCCCACCAACTATTATGTCCGCATACCTTGCTAGATTTCAGCCTAGTGTCAGGTCCCTCAGACTAGTCGATTCCTGCACACTTGGTAGAAAAAGTTAGATAAACATCACATCTAATTTTAACCTATTTATTATACATCAAAATCAGATTATTAGTGCAACCTGTACTAACACAACCCAGACTTTGTCTCATGTCAAGATACCTGCACCTGCGAACTTGACAAATTCATCAAATCACTAGCAAACCTAACTTTAAACTTATCCATATATCAAAGCATAAGTTCAATATGGTGCTCTCAACACCAACAAACAGTGCACATGCAAATCAAATATATAATTTCTCTTGCTATGTACTAATTAAGGGCACTAATACATTAGCATATAAAACATATGAAAACAAGCACACTAAGAGATTTATGGATTTACTTGGTTCACAAATCCTAACGCCCAAAGGGAATTTAAACTATTGTATCTTAGTGTGGTATTTTGTCCTTGAGCCTTTGGTTCCATTTTATTACCTGTGCCTCCAATAATCGAGTTTGTTGACATGTCACTATTTCAATCGACCGAATGTGCTTCCTATCGATTAAATGTTGTTGTCATCCCGTTGGCCTTATCTACAAACAAGTCTCCTTCTATCGATAGTTGTTGATGTGATAACCTTTCGATTGACTAGATCCATTTTGGTCACCTGAATTCTCAGTCGACCCAATCTCTGACTATCTTATTAAGATATGTGCTCCTCGTGTATTTCAATCAATTATATCCATTTCAATCGCCAGCAACTCCTGAATCAGTCGACTTCAAACTTGTTTAAAGATTATCTTGTGCATAGGTATATCTGATCCATTTCGGTCTCCTAAAATTTTGACTCAAGTTAACTATGACTGAATTCGCCTATGATGAGTTCTACACTACATCCCAAATACATATTCACTCAACTCATATCACAAACAACTTACCCAAAAAGTTTTCTACCTAGCTCTCGTCCCTATGATTCACTCAGCACTTCAGCTCACTTCACATGCTTCCTTCTCACTTTATTGGTGCACTCTCCCATCAAACCCCTGATTTCGCATATGCACATAGTATGTTAACTCCCTTTCTGTGACATCCTTCTCTCATCTTATGTTTTCTCCTCTAAGTATAATTGTCTCTACTACTTTGTGTCCTTTCGATCTCTTGGTGTCCCATATCACCCTTCTACACCGGACCCCAAGTTATCATGTGGTCTTATGTCTTCTCTTAAATTTCTGCATACTTAGGCACACATATTAAATCATAAGGCAAAGCCCAACTTAAATTCAGTTTTCCAAACGTCAAAATCATGATAAAACTACTTACGACACAAATAATCTCCCCCTCAACCATTAAGGGTACAAAAATCTCCCTTTTATATTTGTAAATAATAGTTAAGTTAGGTTAAATCAATACAAACATAGAATAATACAATATAAAAATTAATTAAAATTAATTACCTAATCCTAGACTCCCTTAGATTTAATTAAAACAAGGTAGCTTGGCATTTTTCTCGCTTCTCCCCCTTTTATTTTTACTCTAACTTCTCCCCATTAACAATATCAAAAAGTGAGGTCCAACTAATCTAGGTCGAAAATGGGTCCAACTTCATACTCAATATGAAGTTAAATTTGAATTTTGAAACCCAGACATATTAATTGTAGAAATTTATTTTAAAATTTTGAAATATAAGTCATGAATAGTCAGCATGCCATTCTTTTTCAAGAAAAAAAATTCTCTTACAATGTTATCATAATTTTTGAAATTTACACATCTAACTTTGACATGATTTTTGTCAAAAAAAAAAAATCTGAATTTTGATAAATCGTGAAATTTTGAATATCTAGGCATGGCATAGTTCCATTAACAAATAATTAGCACGAGATTTTTAAATAGAATTTTGAAAATTTTCAACTTAAACCTACGGCTCTCAAATTGAATCGACCATTCATTCTTAAAATAGATTTGAGCCAATAAGATTTATCAAATTTTTTTTATGAATTAAAATTTTCTAAATTTTCTAATTTTGACCTTAGGATTTCTAATTTTACATTTAGGTTTTCCATAGCCTAAACCTCTTTTGCAGTAAGTCCAAATTTGAAGAACTAATAGAAAATTTATTCAAAGCTAACTTCAAGGAACCTACCTGTTCGCTTAATGTTATATTTTCAGCTGATAAAATTTCTAAGTCAATTTTTTAGCAAGACAATCATTTGTTTCAAATTCATGTTGACTTGTTTCAAATCTATGTACATACTCCTAGTTTTGCAAAATGTTCTAGAAACTATCTTTATTGCATAATAAAATTTATCTAGGTGTTAGGTTACGTACTTCATTTACCATTTGGGCTTCCCTTGGCTTTCATTGAAAGGAGAAGTGTCTTCTACTCCAATGTAGATAGTCATGAAAGTGAATGTTGCTTTGTGGTGAACTTCCTCTTCTTCTAAGCCTTTAGAGGGTCATCCCAAGTCACCTTTAAATTTTGGACCTTCAATTTCGGTTCTCTTCTTTGCCCTTATGCTTTTTCAATTTTGGGCATTGGTCGTTTTTATGATCTTCTTCGTTACAATTGAAGCATTTTACCATTTTTATTCTTCTTTTTCTTCCTTAACAGCATGTTTACAGTCAAAATTGTTACAATTCAAAATCTTCTTCTTGCCAAGTAGGCTCTGTGGTTACCATCCATCAATGAATCTGAGTCTAACTCTTTGCTCTATTGCTAGACCACATTGTAGTTTGTTTTTCCTGTATCTTCTAAACCTGCAATATGTGATTCATTAATTCCCTAGTTGCAAAAAATTGTACATACCTCTAAATTCTTGAAGATACGAATGAGTCAATTATTGACACCCATTATGTTGTCCTAGGAAAAACATTGATGGCGCTTCTGAAAGTGTCTCAATTGGTCATCATTTCTCTAAGGTTGTCTAATCCCATCAACATCTCCTCCCCGGGTTTGGCTGAGTTGATCACCACATAGTAAAATTGTCAAATCTAAGTAAGGGTTGATTCCCGGCAAAATCGAGAGAAAATACCTTCTAATGTGATGGTCTACTCGGTTTCCATATTTGCCTATTTATAAATGGTTGTAAGACTGACCGTATGATCTTTTGACAAATTGAGTGGAGTTTTGTCACTTATTCTTCTTTTTCTAATTGAAGATTACTAGGTTGGCTTCTTAGCAAGTTCCATTTGGCCAACTTGGCCTACGAAGTGCATTCGTAAGCGTTATGATCTTCTATGAAATCTCTTTTGCATAATTATACACTCTAATCCTATTTATTTCCTACACAAGTTAAAACACAATAGATGATATTTTGCCTTTCCCGTTAGTTGTAGAGTTGTGAAATCTTCCTTTACTTTTTCATCCATAGGTGTTCCTCAAGCTCTTCTCCATCAATGTCCCTAGGCAACTCAAAGTCATATTTGATAGGTACCATTATGTCAAAATATGTATAAAAAAACCTCCATCTTACACTTCCAAAGCACAAAGTCTCCTTTGAATTTGGATAGTTGAATGTTCGATCCAACCATCTCTTCAAGCGTTATTCATTCCTCCCAATCTAAATGCTCAATAAGTGATTAGTCCTTCTAGGCAATCTTTCTCTTATACCAATTGATAGTGTGATATGGAAGGACAATAGGGTCACTAGAGGGGATGGGATAAATAGCACGCTTACAAATTAAATATCTAATTTGTCTTTCTACATACTTATCAAAGGCATACACACATAAGCATATAAAAGATATGAAAACAAACATACCAAGAAACTCACAGATTTATTTGGTTCACAACCCTTAGATTTCTATGTCCAATGTCTATGCACATGGAGTTCACTACTTTTTTTAATGTACAAGGATATAAAGATTTTGTCTTTTTTTTAGAAGTTATTTTATTTTTTACATTTTTAAATTTTTGAGTCTGTCTAGGATTTTTAATTTAAGATTTTATTCTTTTTGTTAAGATTTTTTATTTCTTTTGCATCTTAGGATTTTGAATCTATGTAAATAATTATTTAGTTAATGTTTAGAGTAAGTACTCGGGGTATCAATGATCTCCCCCTCAGCCATTTGAGGTACTAACAATAGAGATTGTAGTAACACATGGAAAAACACTAGAGCAGTGACCTAGTGTGGTTAAGTTAGCAACTCGACGGCTTGAGAGGTTTGTCAAGATCAAAGAAAGATGATACGAGACATCTAAGGAACTACCTGACATGAGCATAGAGTCAACGAGGACAATGGCTAAGGAAAGTGGACTTTGAAAGCAAAGGCACGAAGGATCGCACAAAGAGAAGTCATGGACTTCAGTGCATTTAACGGATATGGGACCTGAAGGAGGAGGGCTTTGTGGTGAAGTTAAGTTACCAGGAAAGTTAAGTGACTTGCACCCATGAGGGATGACCGTAGAACTCATGTTAGTAGACTCAACCTTAGAAGGTTGTAGTCAGGGTTTATCAATCAACTAACTGAAAATTTTAATTCCCCAAATAGATTCAAGGTTTTAGGGTTTTTAGTTGAATGTGTATTTCAAACAACTAGGGTAGTTGACTAGGATCAATTGGGTAGTCAACTAATGGAATTCAGTTGCCCATATGGAACACAATCAAAAATTGGTCTACATGACAAATTGTTGAATCATAACGAAGCAATCGACCGTGGTGACAGAGTTTGACTGTTGGGTGGCGGACAACATTTATAGCAAAGGATTCGAAGGCTATAAGCGTTGACAAAATAGTGTTGGTCAAATATTTAGTAGAAATCTTGTACTCTCAGTTATTTGTAAGATTCTTTTTGATTTATTCACCTCCAGAAATTGACCAAGAGGGAGGAAGTTTGAGAGCTCTCTAGGAGTGATCCACCATTGAATTATAGATCATGGAGTAAGAGCCTGGGGCTAATTAATGAACCACATTAAATAAATATGTTGGAGATTGTAGCAAGTGTTTATTCTTGTCTGTTAATTTCTATTGCTAATTATTTGTGTAAAATTATCATCACGCAAGAGTTTGTGTAGAATAATTTACAGGTTCAGGATCAATGCACATCGATCCTCCAATAATCTTGTCTTCTTATTTATTGTAAGAAAGGTCATAAGATGTTTTCCTATCTCTGAAAGATATCAGAAAAGAAGAGATATACTAAAATTTTGAAATCGACTCACTAACAAATCATCCAACGTGGAATAGAAATCGAGAATTTCAAACCCATAAATGATAAATTTGTACTGCGTTTGTGTTTTGTGAGTATGTTTTGATATTCTTCTATATTATGCAAACGAGCGGCTTCTCACCCTCTAACCTCTCAACAATTCAACAAGACCTACTCCCAACCCCAAACTTTTGTCCCAACCTCTCTCTTGCTAAAGCCAAACTGGTTGTGCCACCCAACAATACAAAGCAATTTTTTGTTTTTTTTTTGTTCTTATTTCAAATTGAAAACTCTATAATTAGAGGTTGTCAAAGCAAATTGTCCATCAATTTCCTTACATATAGATCAATTTTTTTTTCCTTACTAACGATTGCCCTAGGGACTACCATACAGCATTAGATAATTAAATATTTAAGAGTTGAATCTTAATTGTGGGGTACTATAGGAATTTTTTTCTAAGTAAGATAACTATCTTGAGAATGCTAACCACTTAGATGAATCTCCACGAGTCATTCCCGATTTATCCTAGTGGCCAGGATCGGTCACCTTCAGAATAAATCGATTCGAAGAGTTAAATATCTAAATTACAAAAAAAAAAAAAACTACAAAGTACAACAACAAAAAACGTTATGCTTCACACATCACATTAACACTTACGACTTCTGGTAAAAGGTGAAGTCATCACTTTAACGACCCTTTCAGAGCGGCCTCACACACTCTGAAAGACAATAAATCATAAAGGCTTATTCAGCCTTAGCCAAGTGATCTTCCTAAACATAAGACACTAGATAATTCGAAATAATATTTGTATCTGTCGAGAATTGAACCATACCTCTCTAATAATAAAATATGTCCAACTACCAACTTAACTACACCCGCAAGGCTCACATCAACACTTACCACGCTCCCTATGATTTACACTGTTTTTCAAAGCATCACTTTGTACAAAAATTTGCGTTAGCCTCCCATTCTTCCCGAGTTTCAGATATCAAGCTAAAGTCGCAATGAGCTTAAAAATTTTATTTATTCGTCATATTTTGAGAAGCACTTTTGAGAAAATCCTTTTATTTTGGAAAAAAAAATCAAACAAACAATGATTGTCAAAAAATTTGATAATACATTTGACTAATAAACCCTATTACGAAAGTGTTTCTTTAGAAACAAAACAATCCTGCAACGATTAGATAAGCAATTGCTGAAGTTAGAGAAGCGTTCATCCTCAAGATGAAAAATGCTGGGCTTAATCAGGTAAAATGATAAGAGTTTACAGGAGAACCCCACGAGGAATACAAGGATGCATCATCTTGGCTAGGCAAAAAGCCTGCAACATATTTATACAAAAGTTGTGCATCATTTCCTTTTTCTGCGTGGTAAGAAAAATGCCAAAAATCATGCTTGCCATTACCGAGAATTCAACTACCACACCTTTATCTGATGCAACAGTTTATTCCCGGTGACTCGAATTCAACCACTACCGGAGTTTGGTTAGCCTAGAACAGGACTGCCTAGAAGAAGAGTGCTTCAACGACACCTTTGGCTTCTCAAATGTAGGATGTTCTAATATCTCTTTCGCTGATGGCCGTTTCAAAGGATCAGGATCCATCATAGCCTGCACAAATTCAGGGAAAGCAATCAGTTGATGGCACATCACTATAAACAACAATTTCTTTTGTTAGGAATGAGCCCTGTGCTCGAGAGTAAATGATTATCAATAAATAATTTTTACTTTAGCACACACTATACTGTGGGGCTCAGTAGAAGCTGGCAGACCTTAATGGAATATTTCCACTTGGAAGTAAAATTTATGGTGTATAAGCAAAAAATAATTTAAACAAATCTAGTTATTACATGATAAGTTAAAAAGTAAACAAAAATCTAGTTACCCAATGATCAGAAGACAGACTAAAATTGGTAATATCATTGAAGAAATTTTCATTCACTTAGCCAATCATTAGCCACAAAGCAAACTTAAATTGACAAAAATTTAAAAAAAAAATGTATGGTTGTATGAAGGCTGAAAGGCATAATCAAGTACCCCTATTAGAAATCTGAAGCATTGGAAAGACCAAAAAGATAGATTCATCTTTCACTTGTGTCACAAAGACATTAACATAAACACTGAAAAGATAATCTCCTGAAAAGTATATGATAATCTATCCTGAGCTACAGGCTTTACTCGTTAACTATTTGCAGGAAAAGTATGAAAGGTTGATTCAAAATGAGAACTCAACTTGTTCATAAAGAACCTTGGTTAAGTACCTTAAGCAATGTTTGAAACTGAATGGTGTATCCTGGAAGCAAAGGGATTTTGCCCTCTCTAAGGTTGGAGAACTGGGGACCAGAGGCCGGCAAAGGGAAACCCTTCACAAGTTCATAGACAGATGCTCCCAAGGAGAAGATATCCACCTTATCAAGATGCTCATACTTGTCATTTAACATCTCAGGAGGCATGTAACGTGAATCACCTTCTTCAACACACAGACTCTTGTCTATGAGTGTCGCACAACCAAAGTCACCAAGTTTATAAATGCCCTCTTTAAAATAAATATTCTCAGGTTTGACATCCAAGTGGGCTATTCCTTTTTCATGCATAAAGTGCAGTGCCTTAGCCATCTGTAAAATTAGAAAAACAATTATGGAGTTAGTGTAGTGAATAACTTTATTCACCACAAGGTCTGCGTTCTGACTGGAATTGAACCTAATAGTATCTTTCATGCACTTACGGCCTAATGTCATGTCCATCAGGATAAACTGCTAAAACTCTCTAAAGAACATATCTTTTTTACAAGTTTTAAGTTATCCCTCATTGTATGTTGTAGGGCCATATATGAACTATACCCAGGCAAACCCATGTTTTCTTAAACCAACATAAACCAAGGTGCCCCAATCTTGTAATTGTTTCATTTAAAACAAAAGGCAACAGATAAACATTTCAACATAAACTTGTATACAGGTTCAAGAAACATTTGTATCATATTTTATCAGAATAGTTAAGATTGATTGATGATATTTTGGTAGCAATGCAACAAATTTCAAAACTTTTAGCCACACTTGGTCGTGCAACTTCTATTATCAGTTATCACTATCAAGATTGACAGTCAATAAGAAGGCTGAGCACTTCTTAGTTCATTTCCAGCACTGACATGAATATATTAACAACCTGATCAGCTGCTTGTATAGTCACAGTCGCTGCTTTTAGTAAATATCTTAATTGCATTAAAGAGATTTCTGCCCTTATAACATTACTTTAGTTGATTCAAAATGCATGACATGTTATCAGTCATTCTTCACTTTAGATTCTAGTAATGCACAAAGAGCTTACTCTCAAATACGACAGAAACAACTATGTGCTGCAAAAGCAATTTACCAACTAGTAGTATAGAGTAATAGTCACTGCAAGATTTAAAGAACCTGATATATTATTTTGAAAGCTTCTTCTCTCTTGATACTCTGACCTGGACTTATGGAAAGACTTTGATCACACAGTTCCATCTGAATATACAGTCGTTCATTTTCAAACCAAGAAGTGTAATATCCAACTACATTCTCATGTGATCCTAAAATTGTAAAACAATATATAGTCAACAATGGAATCAAGAACAAGAAAACTAGCTTCTAGAAATGAGTATTACCTAGGACGGCAAGAGCTTGAACTTCCATCAAAGCACACCTCCTGAACATTATAGTTTTAAAATGCAAATTTAGCCAATCTTTGCTGCAAGTGAATAACAAAAACTTAAAGCAAACCTTTCCATGTCATGATGCAATTGCTTTTTGCTTTGCTTCACCGCATACAAGCAACCATCTATTCGTTTGAGAACCTTGAACACATTGCTAAAGTTCCCATAACCAATTTGCTGGAGAATAATGTAACCCATGTTAAATATAGTTTGCAAGCAATAAAGTCTAGGAAGTATTATGAAAAAAATTAAGAAATCCACCATTATAATGAGGTTGATATGTTTTCATTGCATACCTCAATTTCATGAAAATCAGTGTGATATCGTGAAAGGCCATCTCCACCAATTGAGACTACACAAAATAGCAGCGTGAAATTCAAGAAAACAACCTCAACAATTAGCAAAAGAATATATATATGCATTGTGCATTCATGACCATGGAAAATTACAAACATGTGCCCTATGGAATCAAAAAGAAATATAGTGCATAACAGCCTTTGATAAATCCTTTATGTAAAATACTCGATCATTTATTTTACCAATTAAATCAAAATCTCATTGATGAATATCTAAAATATTTATCATTAATGTGTCATGATATGACTAAATTGGATCGATGCATTATGCATGCATTTAATGTATATAATAGATGGTATTGAATATAAATCAAACATATAGAAGCAGGATAGTATTGAAAATAAGTCAAACATATAGAAGCAAGATAGTATTGAATATAAGTCAAACATATAGAAGCAGATTAATTGCATCTTCTATGTTCATGTCAGAGATAAAGGCCCAATGATATAATGATTTTAGATGCCAACTATAGAAACTATAGATCAATGAAACTCACAACATAGAATAAACATTCTGTCCTCATGAAAATCAAAAATTACAGAAATAACTAAAAAGAAACACCTAGGGATAATGAAATTCAAAACCAAAAACCAAGAGAAGGCGAACCTGTGGATTTAAATCTTCTGTCACCAAAAATATCTAGAACCTTTGATGATGTTTCCTTCATGTATGGATTCCTGATGCAGGGTGGTGGTGTGACTCTACTCCGCAAAGCAATTGCTGACTGAGAAACATAACTTCTCTTCTTCTGTTGTCCAATTTGAACTGATTTGTTATTCATATTTATATCAGAATCATAGTCATTTAACCGATTCTCCACAGCTTGATGGCTTGGAACATTGACATAGAGAGGTTTATTAGGAGAGAACTCTGAAAGAACACAGAAAATTATTACAGAAATTAGCTCTATATAGAAATATATTTGTAGATGGGGCTTCATTAGACTTATCATAGCACTTTCAACTACTATGAGTCACTGAAATACGTTTAAAAATTTGTTTGAAAGAAGTAAGCACTACTGCTTGGATGACAATTAATCTTAATTCCTCGATTGTTTCTTAAGTAAATGTCTCCTGTTGTGTATTTTTACAAACAATGTTACCCTATAAGCTTTTACTGATTTATTTGTAAAAATAATAGAAGAATAAACTATAAAGGAATTGAGATGTTTGTTTTATTATCATTGTGGAGTATATATATACATAAATCATAGACTAAGTCTAGGGTTAGAGGTTAAGCCTCTTTAGTTAAAATTTAATTTACACTAATAAATAAATAATAGAAAATGTCAATATAAGATATTTCCTAATACTCCTCAAGTTGAAGAGTGAATGCCATCAAGTTCCAACTTGTTCCACAGATTCACAAGCTGATCCTTTCCTAAGCCTTTGGAAATACATCAACTAGCAGTGGCTGTGAAGTTACCAAAAAAACAATTCAATCATGAAAGATAAGATTTGCCACAATGTGTAAAGTTGTCTGATTGTCACAAAACAATGATATAGGAGTTCTTAGGCATCTTTAAGTCATCTAGCATATAATGCAACCAAGTTAGATCCAAACTTTTGTTAGTCATGGCTCGATATTCAGGCTCAGCTAGTGATCTAGAGACGTTAGCTTGCTTCTTTGATTTCCATGATATGAGAGAATCTCTAAAGAAAATGCAACATATTGTAACTGATCTTCTTGTGACTTCTTGTGACATGACAACCTCATAGCTTGTTGCTAATGTGGGTCACGGACAGCCTGAGTGTGTGTTTTGGGTTTGGTGTGATTTGTGATAGCAACTAGAAAAGCAAAATGGGAAGGTGAAAAAATGTGAATAATATAAGTACCCCAAGTTGGCTTTAATATGATCAACCAAGTTAAGTTAAGCTCTGCATATTTGATGTTTTGTGTGTAAATGTGCAAGGACTTAGGAACACAAGAAATTGAGCGGAAGACACAGCAAGCGAGAAGGATGGCACGAGAAGCGAGTCGACGAGCTTGGTGCATCCGAGGGACGAAGAGCTGTGGAAGAGTATACCAGCAGATGAGAAGGACCCGCGCAGCACTTCTAAGGGACGAGAAGTCTGGAAGGAAGTCTGCTCAAGGAGAAGGCCGGAGTTGAATTCGAGTGAGCTCAACCCTAGATTGCCAGAAAATCACCCAAGCGATAAAAGCCACAGCCGGACAAGTCAACACAAAGTTGACTTGTCCAGGCACCTAGACCAAAGTCCAGGCGCCCAAACCTGGTCCAGGCGCTCGGAGCAGTACGGGCCACAACAAACGACCGTTGCAGTGAGGATCAGACTTGAAGCCACGTTAGCAAGACTCTAGGCGCCCGGGTACCGATAAGTCTTTATTGGTTAGCCGTTGCAGAGTGGATCGAGGCGACCGAATCTAGGCGTATGGAGCTGCCACGTCTGACCAGTAGGTTATAAATAGAACTCTGGTCCGTGTAGTTTAAAAACAACACTCGGTTATAACTCTGTGATTTCATTTCTTTTATTCTGCTTTGTAATTTTGCGCTGTCAACACCTGTAAGAGGCTACTCCACCTTCACCAAAGGAGAACTTCTAGTGAGCTGTTATTTGTCTTGGATTAACAACCTCCCCGGTGATAACAAAGTAAAAGTTCTTTGCCTCTTATTCTTTAGTTTATGTTTTTATTGTTCAACTAACGTGTGCTCACCAAGACTTACAAATAGAAAGAAAGTTGGAGAGTGGATATCAAGTCCGTTATAGAACTTGGTGTCAAGGTAGACTGATTAGCTTAAGATAATATTAAGAAGTCTTTATGCCACACTAGAGGTTGCTTAGGTCGTGTTGACTATCTTGGAGGTGGAATGACAATAGTGGTTAGTTCAGAAGAAGTGTTTGAAAGTTGTGTAGTTTCAACTTCTAGTGTGGATGTGGAAGAGTGAATAGCGCTAGAAGGAACAATAGGTGTGGTTTGCATATGTGGAAGAGATGGGTTCATGTGTATTAGTTGTTTTTGTTTGCTCAAGTTGGTAAGAATGAGAAATAGAAGGAAATTATGACATGACAGGTCATGTTTTTGTGGTCTCAAAAAGAAAATTGAGCACTATAAAATTAGAATTTGATGGGGTTAAGATGGATGAAAAAGGGAAGATAGTTTCATGAAACTTCACATCACAACTAACAAAAAAATTCTCAATTTTCATATTATATAGATTGTTCCTTTTTATTAATCAGATATCCAACAAAGATATAACGTTTGGCACTTTATTCAAATTTAAAAATTAAGTATACAATAGTTGCATAGCATAGACAACCAAAACCTTCAAATGATCAAGCGAGGGTAGGTAATTGTAAGAATTTCACAAAGTGCTTTATTAGAGAGCAATGAAGATAGTAACCGATTAATGAGGTAAAGTGTAGTTAAAACACACTTACCCCAAAATGCAAAGGTAATGAGACTAAAAAAGTAATGCTCGTGCTATAATGAGAATGTGTGATGCTTCCTTTTAACAACTCCATTTTGTGGTGAAGTGTAAGCACAAATGTGTTGGTATTAAATGCCATGAAATTTTAAAAAAAAAATCTCATAGATAAGAATTCAAGACCATTGTCTACTATGATTGCTTTGATATGGGCATGGAATAGAGTATGGACAAAACCAATGAAAAATTTAAAATATTTTGGGTTTTAGACTTATGTTGCATAAGGTATATCCGTGTGCATCTTGTAAAGTAATCTACAATGGTAAGGAAGAATTGTTCCCTTGAGTGTGTGGGTACTTTATGAGGACCCACCGATCCAGATATCACAATGTAATAAATTGAATATAGCATGAGTTGGTATGGAACTTGATGAAAATGGAAGTCTCATTTATTTTAAAATGGGACAAATAGTACAATTATTATCATAAAAATTTGAAGATAATTTAAGATGAAATGATGATGGATGTCCAAGACGCATATGCCACAAATTGGAATGATATGAAGCTTAATGACAGGTTGGTGTTCTTGGCAACGGATGCGTATAATAGAGACCATCATGTTGGTTACCTGAGTCAATTATCTTTCCCCTAGTCAAGTCTCGCAGGATACAAAAAGTGGGCCAGAAAATGACGACAATTTAGGGTGATTTTGTTCAAAAGTAGAAACACACAGAATATCATCCAAAATAATATCAGAATTGAAGGGTATAGTTCTAGTTGAAGTGATTGAAGCTTTAGATAGGGTTGGTAAATTAACAATAAATATCAATGATGATCGTGTTTTAGTGAAAAGTGTGGAGTTAAAGGTGATACAATCGGTGGCTCTACTATCCAAAATTCAAAGCTTAGTGAATTCAAAATTAATCAAAGCATCAAGAAAAGGAAACAGACTTGTCACACTCACATAAGTATTTTTATTACTAGCATTATGGTTTGGGATCATCATTGATAAAGCACGAGGACGTTGTTGAAGTAGCTCTGTGGAAAATCGTTGCAAGACATTGACCAGATTTGATATGTGGCTTGTTTTTCTATGGTCCTGTGGATGAAGTCCATGTGTAGATTGAGGGAAATTTGTTACATTATTTGTAATCTGTTGAACTTCATATTGTTGTTGTTGTTGTGATTGATCTCGTCAGTTGTCAAGTTGATCTGAATAATGGATGAAATATAGATTGGATGAATCCATGATTGAAGTGACGTTGTTGGTGTTTTACTGATTGAGTAAACAAATGTTTGCTAGCAATCATAGTAAACAAGGGTTGCCGGCATCAATCAATAATGGAAGAGGCTACGTTTGGTGTGACGGCTATGGTTTGGAGAGACGATTAGGGTTGGCATTGATACCATGATAAAAATAATAGAAGAATAAGCAATAAAGGAATTGAGATGTCTAATTTATATATATATACACACACACACAAATCATAGGCTAAGTAATTTCCTAATATATATATAAGGTCAATATAAGGTATATAATCACGGAATTTATAATTTAATTTACACTATAAATAAATAATGGAAAAGGTCAATATAAGATATTTCCTAATATTTTCTGCTTACTTTACAAAAATCAAAGTAACAGATTTTCCTCCACAGTTAAAAAAAAGGCTAAAACTTTGTTCAATGTGAAACTCATCTTATAACTTAAATTCTTTACAGTCCATCGTATTTAGGGGTCACAATAGTTGTAACATACAAAATATAAAACGGAAATAGACAAAAGATCTTTGGATCACTGATAATCAAATCTATGGTCAATGAAAAAGGTTAAAGAGTACCAGAAATAGCTTGATTAGCAACGCAAATAAGAGTAAACTTGCACGAGCTATATCATAGGCTGCTTTTGCTCCATCAGATAACGAACTAACAATTTACTGGGGAAAAAAAAAGAGAAATTGCACAAAAAGAAAACCTTAAAACTACCAAGCAATACCACTTTTACAACTTTCATTCAAAAAAAGAATACCACTTTTATGGCGTTTGTTCCTGCTATTCGTTGTCTTTTCAGGAGATTTTGGGCACGGTATATTCTCCTGTGTGGAACCCGACTTTAAAAACGAATATACGAAGGTTAATAATCACCAAAATCCAAAATAAGAAGAAATAGGCTTCCAGCTCACCTTATCGAACTGAAGCCCGTTGTCAATCTGTTGGGCATCCGGTGTGATGTAATCTGGAGTACTAAAAAAGCGAACAAAATACATCTACACTCAACGAAGAACAAAAATCGTCAATTAATCTGAAATAGGAAATTTCGATCTCTTACCAGAAGAAGTCTTGGCTGAGAATGCGATCCCTGTCCTCGCCTTCCTCCTCCACGTCAGCGACAGGGACGTCCTCAACACCCTCGGCCTCCAAAATCTTCTCAAAGCGGAGAGGCGAGTCGGCGGAGGAGGAGAATCCTGGGAAGGGGGACAAGTTGACGTGCCCTAGCTGGAAGCTGAGACCACCGTCTGCAGAACTGGCTTCCATGTCTGGTGCCTCCGCCTGCCGCCAGACCCTTCCCGACCTAACTCCCGACCTTGGGTTCTCGATCTCGTCGTTCCTCCCACTTCCCCACTTTTAGTACGCCGACTCCGCCAAAATTAAAAACAAAAAAAAAAAACAAAGACTTCAAATTTATAAATACTAACAACATGGTCGAATGATTTGGCGGGAGAAAACAATTCGATCTTTGTCTTACCAAACAAACAGCCCCACTTTTCTACCCTTCTTTTCATCAACTATGAATCCGCCTAAATGTGAATTACAGAATACCTGGACACTTAACACTTTTATTGAACCGGTTCGAGCTACGTCCGAATCGGACTGATATAGGGTGGAGAAAACCAATACATCCGATCCAATTCAAAATAAAATTAGATTTTTTTCAAAAAGGCCCACATAGGAGTTAATTTTTAAAAAAATATATCAAAATTTACATTGATGCAAAGATGCACTTTGAAATTTAAATTTTATGATTAACAAGTGAGCAATTACATTATGACAATGCAATGTACATTTGGATCCTAAAATAACGACTGATACAATAATGAAGAGGGGTCCTATTAAAGAAGGGTCAAAGTCCTGCCAATATAGAGGCCAAAGTTAAAAATTGTCAAAGGTCCTGGTCAGCTGATTGGACCAAGCGATCGGGAGCCCCCGGTTGGCCAACCGAGGATGCCGAATGGCCATCCTCCGGTAGTGGTGGCTAAAGTTAAGAGGCAAGCAGCAGTCCACGATAAGTCAGTCCTCGCCGATCGAGCAGCATGGTCAATCAGACAAAGGTAACCACTAACAGTCGGGAAGCAGAGAAGGGGGCAAGCTAGTAGCTTCGAACGACACGACCAAACGAGGACAACTAGTTCGAGCGGGATCCGGTCGACCTACAGTGGAACCCAACTGCATATCTCATCGTACCCTTTTGGAGGTTAATGTCACTGACAACAGATCATGTCCAACAGACAAATCGTACTTTAGAAGCTTCTTGCCTGTCACATCAAAGATTTGCACACTCACTTAAGGAAAAGTGTCAGGGACACTTTTTAACTTGTATTTTCCTAGAACGCTTTGAAAAATATGTGTACACTTTGGGATGTGTGCCTAGACACTACCGTGATACTATAAAAAGGGAGTTCCCATCTACAGACAGAGGTATACACAACTTTGTTATTCGATACACTCTTTACTACAGCATTCTTACTATTCCCCACTGTGCCGAAAATTAACTTGAGCGTTGGAGGGTCAACGCTGGGAACCTCTTTCCAGCTTGGCACGAACGTCTTTTGTGTTGCAGGACCACATGGAGTCGCCACTTAGTCAACCCCACAACCACATCCCCAGCTTGTCATCTGCTCTGCTTTTAGACAAGATCATATTTGGCGTCGTTTGTGAGAAACTCTACCTGAATCCGAAACGTGAAGATGGAAGATGTTGGATGACTTACCACGATAACGCTAACACAAGAAGATTTAGAGATGTTGATACAAACCCGAGCCGCGAAGATGGTGGAGCAAACAACAGTCGACTGCTAAGCGAACAACCCTGCGGCGTGAATGACAAGATAGCAAGTTGATCCTAGAGGCCGAGTGGAAAACGTCATCGTTTGCAAGCCAAACAACAAGCTGACCCACGACTTCCACGATGCGCCGAACGCGCCAATCCCCTACCACCGCGTATTATTCCACAACAAGCTAGGCAGAAGGAGATTCCTGGTGTGTGAAGCCAGGCACGTGAAAATTAAGGTGGGTTAAGGCTGACAGGACACCTGGTGTTGGTAAGTCCAAGTGGGTTAAGACTGACAAGACACCTAGTGTTGGTAAGTCCAAGTGGGTCAAGGTTGACTGGACACTTGGCACGAGGAGAAAAGGTCCAAGTGGGTCAAAGGAATTGACCGGACACTTGGTGAAGAAGTCGT
>JBBMJZ010413115.1:21192074-21202077 GCA_037833815.1 Zingiber zerumbet | reverse complement strand
TAGACTTGAGTTAGACTCAAGTGAATTAGACTTGAGTTAGACTCAAGTGAGGCTTAATGGAGATATTCATTGAATTTTGAATTCAATGAATCATTTAATTTAATTTTGAAATTAAATTTAAAATGAGAGGTTTTCAAATGTGGTCCTTAATGGAGAGTGAATGATCATTAAGGCCCATTAATGAAATTAATAATCATTAAGTATTTTCATTGGATGAAAATACTTAAGCCATTTTTTCTTCTCATTTTTGTAACTTCTTCATTGTCTCCTTCCTATCCTCTCCTCTTGGTTGAAACCTCTCTAGGTTACTAGCACAACCTTAGGTGGGTTCATCTCCATTTTGTGAGTTTGTGAGACAAATGAACACTTATTCGTGTGGATACCGAAAGAGGCACGGACTCTTGATCGTGTTGAGATCCGAGCTGTCGGGAGATCGTGTGCACGCTGCAAAGGTATACTATCATCTTAGAAAACTTAATATATGTAGTAATTTCTCTTTCCCTTCGCATGGATCTTTCTAGAGGAACTAGTGTTTTCCGCTGCGCGTTTGCGTGTTTAGCGCATCTAGTTCCTTACAGTTAGAGCATTCATCCTCTACTTCAATTATGGAGCTAAGTGTTTTGATGTGTAGGGAAATGAGTTTAAGTTAGGTCTATGGTGTTGTCCAACTTGTGTGTTTAGTTGTGCAAAATTTGCCATGTATATAGAGTGACTTGGCATGACTAATGTGAGTGGTGGCATGATGGCTTGAGTTCCATGACATTAGAGAATGATGACTAATTTGAGGGACCACATAATAAGGAACATCGAACTATTGATGAGTGTATTTTATATAGGATTTTATTTCATATCTTGCACTCATCTTATGATATTCTAGGAGCATATTTTGCTTGATTAATTCCCCTTTAGTGGTGTTTTGCTATTTTTCCAGTTTGGATATCTACTCTTGTACTTTTTATTGATAGGACGATGAATTGGAGCTAAAAATAAGTCAAAAGAGCCTTGGAATGATGACATCAAGTAAGGAATACACTTTGGCCATATCCCAAGACACAGGCGTATTCCTCAGGCTAAAGAAGAGTAAAAATAGAGAACTTAGAGTTCCACATGTCTTGATCATGTGTTTTCACATGGTTGTGCGTCGTTTCTCCCGTAGAACTTAGGATTCCACAAGATTCAACTATGTGTTTTAACATGGTCATGTGTCATTTCTCCTGGAGAACTCAGTGTTCCACTTACCCGGTCATGTGTTTTCACACAGTTGTGCACTGTTTCTCCCATAGAACTTAGTGTTTTGTACGATCATATGCCACCTCCAGCTAAGTCTAAAAATTTCACATGGCTAAGTCGTGTGTTTTTATACGGTTGTGTTGCATTGCTACAGATTTCATCAATTCAGTATTTTTGAAAGTTAATTCCAAATCTGAAGGTTGGGAAGACTTTAAAAGGACCCCCAAGGCTTGTGGCCAGAGGAGAGGAGTTTCCATGTAAGAAGGAACCTTAGGAGATCCGTTATAGGAGTAAGAGGAGGTCTTGTCCATTTTGGAGTTGGGGAAGCAACCCCAAGACGATCTACGCTTCATAGAATAATATTTTCTCTCTTTTCTCTTGAGTTTGGATTGTAAAGGTTATTTACTATGTTCTTTTGCTGTAACTCCATGTCCATGGAGTAGTTCTCTTAATTCTAGGACTAGAGAGTAGCCCTTTGACATGTAGATGCTTTGTTCTTCTAAATTTCATATATTTATTTTCCTTTATTCTATGATTTGATTGTTTGTGGTTCAATTCTACGATGCATACATGAGCTCAATGCTAAAAACACAATTTTGAATCCTAAGGGGTGCGAGGAAGGACCAAAAGATGAACTTAATCCTCCAACCCGTAGAATACCAAGACGTGAGGGGTTGGTCATGAAAGTAGGCCAATTAACACAAGGATTACCTAGGCTTTGATAGAGCTTAATGGGTTTGGCTCGATTCGGCATCACAAGTAAAGGAAGGTAACTCGAGAACTGTGATGCATCTTGTGACAGGAGTCTCTGTAAAAAAGCGATTCTTCAGTAATGTCGCCCTGAAAGTAGGCTTCATATTTGAGCGGATACACCGGCGTAGTTCCAAAAAATCACGTCAGTTAAATGGAGATTGTCTACTTACATGAACAACCAAAGAGAATTAGGAAACCAAACATAGGATAGAGTGTCTATAGTCATTATGATGAAACCGAAATCCTAGGATCACTTCCTAAGATTAGATTTTTCTCCTAAAACTTGTCTCACAAGTCTTCTCAAGTTCTTTACGACTTTCAAATTCTCTAGATAATCATTTTCACATCGTAGATCAGTACTTTATTTCTAGTTCTCGTGGGATAGATACTTTTATTACTTGACGACAGTGCACTTGTGGTTGTGACACATCAACTATGTCAAAAGATTTGAAAATATTTTGAAGGGGAGTTTTAAAAATATTTTTAAAAGGGAGTCTTCAAAATAATTTTAAAGGGGAGCTCTAACTTTTTGAAAGGAGTTTTTTGAAATATTTTCAAAAAATGGTTAAAGAAATAACTGCCTTTAGTTGTCTTATCTTATGCTTACCTTGTATACTATTATCTTATGCTTACATTGTATTCTCTTATCTTAAGCTTGTATTGTATACTTTTATGTTAGGATCGAATCAGAGTGTTGATGTATGGAAAAAGTGTAGTTTCTTGTTTGATGATAGAGGTAGGGTGAATAACGTAGTTGAATTTTTTTCATTCTTTTCTAGTAGAGTCCTTAGAAACATAGTTGAATAATAAATAAATAAATAGAAAGATAAAGAACATCAGAATTTACTTGGTTCCTAACCTCCCAGGATTAGTACATCTAAGTTATGCACTTAGCATTCACTAATTTCTTTCTCCTTTTTCCAGAGGCGGAGAAACCTTTTATAGTTTTAGTAAGACAATCACAAATAGAAAATAATAGTAATATATGTTGGTGTAATCAACCTCTAAAGTTTTGATATTTGTTTGATAATATGTTTAATGGAAACTAACAATGGTAAACAATTTACTGAGTGACTAGTCCTAACTAGAGGTTAGACAAGGAAAAGTCCTAACTATGGTTAGGCAATGGAAATTTCTAACTAGAAGTTAGGCAGGTGAGAAGTCATAACTAAAGATTAAGGAATGGTGAGTAGTCTACCAAGTGACTAGCAAGTCAAGGTAACCAGATGTTTGGCAAGAAAACAAAATTCTAGGGAGAGGTGACCCTAAGTAATGATAAATCTTGAAGGAATGAACTCTAAGCAAGTGTGATTGAAAGGTTTCGGATTGATCGGATCAAGATTTTCGGTCGATTGGACCAACAAATTTTGAATGCTACTAACATTGATTTACTTTACTATTTTATATCTATTGTGTTAACTCAATGTTGCAGGAAAGTCTTAGTCGATCAGGTTGATCATACACTAAGCAGGATCAGAGAAAGTTCAAACAAGTCTAGAGGACCAAATATTTGACGGGTAAGTTGAGGTAAACTCCTGGAGTGGAGTGGTGAGGTCGTGTCCAAGTCGGGACAAACCTTAGGCGATGATCCAACTGAAGAAATCATCAACGAAGGTTCCCAAGTTAAGATCAAGACGATCCTAACTATCATATTCATGCATCTCTACTATATATTGTCTAACTCTATTTTACAGGATCATTATTTGTATTGTTTCTGTGCTAACTTTATTTTGCATAAAAGCAAAGCGTTGATTGAGAGGTTTAGTCGACTAAACAGGGAGGTTCAGTCGACTGATTCAAAGGGCTAAGCACAGGTAGGATTTTAGATCCAACAAAGAAAGAAATAGGGTTTAGTCGACTTAACCATATTTAGTAAGAGATATCAGATTTGATCGGATCACACAGGAAAAGAAAATCTAGAGGTTCCATCAACAGATAAAGTGGATAAATCTACTAAACAACGTGATTTACATGATCAGATGGATCAGATTAGAGTAAACAAGGAAGGGCACGGAGATTAGTCAACAGATAGAAGGTTTCGTCGATGGAATGGTTTAGTCGATTGAACGGATTTTCAGTCGATCAAACGATGTCTATAAACGAAGGCCTTGGGGTCTAAATCAATCATCAATTCACTGTATGCTCATTCACATATTTGTTACTACTTCTCGTGTAAGATACAACTACTATGATCCCTAGAGGCTTCCGACAACCTACACTTCATTTCGTATAATTATTGTTAGTATTCTTTATTGTACTTGCATAGTTTGTTACTATATATATCATACTTGTACGAATTCTCTTCTCCTTCAAAAGTTTTCATAGAGAAGAACTATATTGAATTGTCCATCGGAAGCGATCAAGGATCGCAAGCCATGAAGTAGTAGTCACTAATCTACAAACTAAGTAAAACCAAACTGTGTCATAATCTACTTTACTTTGTTTCTACTGCTATTTACTTTGATTTGATTTTACAAAACGAAAGGAAAAAAACAATTTTAAACGAATGAGATTCATCCCTCCTCTCCCTTGACTTCTACGATCCTACAATATAAAGAATAAGCATGTAAGTAAAAACAAACTCAGGTTGGAAGGCTTGAATGCCTCAACACTCTTCCTGAAGCTTCTCGAACCACACGAGCAAAACTTTAGAATACTTTTGAGAACTGAGAATAAGAGATGTGATTGTTATAATTGTTTTGAGAGATTGCCATGACTCCCCTTTTATACAACTCGATCATCACTTCTCCAATCATCTGGATGTTCCTTTGGTCGATTGGACCTCCACTGACTCAACTACAAACTTGATCCTCTTCGGGCTAAGTTTTGACTTTTCAATTTCTAACCAAAGCTTCCCTCTGCTTAGTCCCACTAGGGCTTTTACTGCCTAATCTTATTAGGTTTTTCCGCCAACCTACCAAGTATTTAGTCCTACTTAGACTTCTCACTCACTTCGAAGCTTCAAGTCAATCTTGATTTTACCTGGAATCTTCACTTAACTTGACCAACCATGATCAAGTTACTCGGTCACACTCTCTTAAACATATTGTTCAAATCAAATAATTAAAATCCTGGAGGCCGATTGCACTAACAATTTTTTCTTTTTTGATGGTTGATAATATGTTTAAGTTAGCTAAGTTACTTAACCTAACATTTAGGATTTATGCCAAGTAAGAGAATTTATGTTAATATCCTTTTTTCTCCTCCTTGGCATACATAAAAAAGATATAAACTCCTAAGGTTCTCCTTAGATGTTGAATGTAAGTCATAACATTATCGCTTTATTCATCTCGAAAGACCATCTTTTGCAAAGTCATTTTGAAATTTTTCAAAAAAGTATTTTCACAAGTATCTTTTTCAAAATGAATTGGACAAGTATTTTTCAAAAAAAAAATTGAAAATTTTGTAAGGAAAGATTTTTGAAGCATATTTTCAATTTTTTTAATTTCAAATATTTTTCAAAAAGATAGAGATTTTGAAATCCGAGTGTAACTTAGAAGATTTTGAAATATAAGTCGAAAGCATATTTGTCGAAATATTTTCCAAAAATATTTTGAAATACAAGTTGAAAGTATCTTCTCAGAAAGTTTTCAAAAAAATTTGAAAGTAAGATTTTGAGAAAGAAATTTTGAAAAGCATTTTAAAAATTTTCAAGTATTTTTTCAAAAATAGAGTGATTTTTGAAATATAAGAATATCTTAGAAAATTTTGAAATCGAAGGATAATTTGAGAAAGGGAGAAAATATTTATGTTTCAAAATTATTTTCAAAATATTTTGACAATTTTTTTCAAAAAAATCTTTTTTTTTAAAAAAAAAACTTGGTCTTTCAAGAGAGTCTCCCTTTAACTTGGCACACCCTTATGATACCCTTATAAACTACAAAGAAGACATACCTAAGTGTCTAAGGGTTTAGGAGATTAGGTTGACCTATGGATTTAGAGTTTAAGTGTCGGTCAACCATTTTAAAAGATGTATAGATTTTCAAATATATATATATAATACACTCAATGAAACATGAAATATGATTAAACATGATTATGTAAATGACTAGTTTGAAATATTTTTTAATAAAATATTCCTTAGATTTTTGAAAACTTTTTAAAATATATTTTTAATTTATATTTTTCTAACATCTCACTTGTTCTATACATCTCAGTACACACAAATATGAAGTCTTATATGTTTTGTGAGATAGATTTTTCAATTTTAATTTGATCTAATTTGATTAAATCAAATTATTTGTCTAAGGAAGTTTGATCTTGTATTCAAACTTAGCTTTGGGGTCCATTAAGCTAGTATTTTTAGAATAAACTTTAAACTATGGTGAGTCACATATCATTAAAGTAACCATGTACGGATGTACCTAAGACAAAGCTTTTCTAAAAAAACCAACCCAAGGGATTTAATATTAAGTCTTGATCTAACTAGCCTAATTGAACTGAGGCAGCGCTAGAACCACAAAGTTGATTGCACCAGGTAGAATGCTCATCACTCCACTGGACATGCGTCGATCAAACTTTCTAAGCTTACTATCATCTCAACCCTCTTCAATACTATTGGTCAAAATTTAACTCTTTTGTCTTATATTTTCTTTTCTATCCATTCTAGGATAAACAGTTAAAAGCATTGATAGAATACATGCATATGAGACATGACAATTAGTCCCCTTGGGACGGTCTAATGGCTAACACATGAGGTGTTGCTATCATGAGGTCTGGGGTTTGAATCTTGGCAAAGCCGAGGTAAATGACTCGCTTATGTGCTAGTCACTATTTCAAAGGCTAATAGTCACCTATGATTTACTTCTTCTGTATTGTCCCTAGGACGGGTTGACGGGGGCGAGCGTATTTACCTTTTACTACTATGACAATTGCAATTAATTAAAGTATGCATGAGCATGACAATTTGAACATGCATATCAAGCAAGTCATAATAATCAAACACTTTAGATATTTTGTTTCTATTATTGTATCAAATTCTCAATTTGAAGTATTTTATGTTAACCTTGAATGTGTCAATCCACTTTGATATATTTTAATTATTAAGGTTTATGATTTTATCAAGTGAGGATTTATTGATTGTTGCATAATTAAATGGTATTTGATTGTAACTTGGTTATAAATTTTAAGTTCTTGATTTCTTTTAGCCTGGTAACCAAGTCCAAACTTTGAGTTATAGATAGATTATTAATAATATTTTCTAATTTATCAATTTTATTTTGTAAAATAATGCTTTGGTTTTCAATTTTTCTAAACCTTATATTTTCTAAGTTTAAAAACTTATCTTTTGAATTTAGAAATTTCAAAAATTAATTTTTCGAACTTACAATTTTTGAAAACTGATTTTTATAATTTTGAAATATAAATCCGATTTTTTCTGATTTTTAAATTTCAAACTTGAAATTTTCTAATTTTTAAGAGTTAAAAATTGATTTTCTAAATTTTAAAAATTCAAATTATTATTTCTAAAATTTGAAAACATCTTTTCTGAATTTTTAAAATTCTTATTTTTGGAATTTGACAACTCATTTTCTTTAAAATTTGAATTCATATTTTTAAAAAGTTGAAACATCATTTTTAAATTTCAAATCATGATTTTTGAAATTCTTAGATTTAAAAAATTAATTTTCTAATTTTGAAAATTATTTTTACTGATTTTTAAAAATTCATACTATTTAAAAGTAGATTATCATTATAATTTAAATTTGATTTTTTAATCTAAGTATCCAGCTTTTCAAGCCGACTAATCATAGAGGCGATCGATCCGATACTATAGAAGTTTTCCACTGGCCACAGGAAAAATTGAGAAATGCTTGTGGAAACCCATCCAAATCGAGAAATGTTAGAGTTATCATCTCACTAAAGAAAAATACCTACAGTACACTGCAGCTAGGAGTCGATCTTAGATTGCTTAGTTAACCGCTTGAAGGGTCTAACTACTGTAATTAGCTTTGAGTTGATTACTTCACAGTTAGCTTTATTAATTAAATTAGAATTATTAATAATCAAATTTAAATGATTTATTAAATCTGAATTAATTGATTTATCTTCTAGATTAATCTTTTCATTAGTCAAATTAAGATTTTAATTGAACTTATCAAGATTTATGATGACTTGATTTAAGTCTTTAATGACTTATCAAAGTCTTGATTAAATTGATTGTGTTTTTTTCTTATTATTTGAATTATTCAAATTAATTTTAATCTTTTTAATTAATTGACTTTATATAAATTAATTTATTTTTGTTAATTAACTTTGAATTTATTAAGATTATCATGCACATCCAATTTACTAGCATAATTGGAAAGATCTAAAATAGTATGTGTAGCAAAAGTAAGATTTTCATACAATTTTAAACTACCAACCTTAATTCTCCAAAAGATCTTGGTCTTTTCTATGGATATTTATTTTTATAGTGTCTTCTTTTTCTGCACTTAAAATATGTCATGTGTAATTTAAATTTATAATTAGAGTTCTTACTTGTCGAATCCACGTTAGGATTCTCCCCCTCTGACTATTGATGGTTCAAACTAGAGCTCGAATTTGAACTCGGATTTGAGTTTGACTTGATTTTCTAGTTTCAACATATCCTCATAAAGCTCGATCAACCAAGTCCAAAGCTGGTGGACATTCTCGTACTTTCCTACTATTTGTAAAATTTTATCAGGTATAATATTTAAAATTAAATGACTTACCTTTTGATTTACTTCTGGGTTTGTTGATGGTCCCTTCAATGCCACCTAGCCGTCGAAGTCACCACTTACTATGAAATTCTCCATTTATAACCACCAAATTTCAAAATATTGTCTTGTAAAGTGGTGGTTCGTAGATGCATCGACCAAGCTTTCGATCGTACTTTATATTCTTTCTGCACCTTTTTATTAAACAAATAAGAGAAAAAGAAGGTAAAACAATTTATACCTTTAGCTTGCACCACAGGCAGTTAGTCCGGTGAAGATCTTCATGCTTTGATATCAATTTGTAGGATTTTGTTCAACGCTAAAGGGGAGTGAATAGCATAACTAAAAAATTTTCATTCTTTATCTATTAGAGTTGTTAGAAACACAAAGGAATAATAAATAAACAAAAAGATAAAAAAAAAATTTACTTGGTTCCTAACCCCCATAGTTAGTATATCCAAAATATGCACTCAACGTGAGTCCACTAATTTCTTTCTCCCTTTTGGACACTCTCTGAAGGCAGAGGAATCTCATACAGTTTCAGTAAGGCAATCACAAATATAAAATTATAGTAATATAAAGAACAAGCATGTAAGTAAAAAAACAAATTTTGTTCCTGTTTAAAGGCATGAATGCCAGGACACTCTTCGTAGTGCTTCCTAGACCACACAAGCAAAACTTTAGAGCACTTTCGAGAACTGAGAATGAGAGATGTGATTGATGTAGTTGTTTTGAGAGGCTGCCATGACTTCCCTTTTATATAGCTCAATCGACACTCCTTCGATTGTTTGAACACTCCTTCGGTCGATTGGATCTTTGCTGACTCAACTATAAATTCGATCCTCTTCTGGCAAAGTTTTGATCTGATAGACTAGAGCACCCTCCGATTGCCTGGAGCTTAGTCAGAACTTATCCCAGGATCGACTCGTGCGAACCAAATCACGTCGACTTCTGGTCGATTAGACCCTTTTGGTAGATCAGACTTTTGGTTGACTGAACTTTCGATCAATCGGAATACCTTCCATTCGACTGAATCATGAGTTTGGTGATCCAAATCATTTACCAACCAGTCTCGTTTAAGCATTTGTCCAACTGTTGTTTTCTGCAAAATAAACAAGCAAACAACATGCAAACCCAAGTACTTGGTTTACCTAACTTACTATGTTCACTTGTTAGGAGTTTACTCCTTCAAGACTTCTCTCTTTGCCAAGTGTTCAGGTCCCAGGGATGTTGAGAGTTAACATATAGA
The DNA here is from genome assembly GCA_037833815.1 of Zingiber zerumbet. Classification (NCBI taxonomy): domain Eukaryota; kingdom Viridiplantae; phylum Streptophyta; class Magnoliopsida; order Zingiberales; family Zingiberaceae; genus Zingiber; species Zingiber zerumbet. The sequence continues at coordinate 21,192,165 of JBBMJZ010413115.1, read as the reverse complement.
TGTTAGTTAAGAATAATTAGTTCATTAGATGTGACCTGCTATGAGATTTCATGTGGTTCTTTATATGCCAATGAAGATCTCATTACAGTTC
>JBBMJZ010413115.1:21114648-21138162 GCA_037833815.1 Zingiber zerumbet | reverse complement strand
GCACGTTTTCTATTTTCATTTTATGGAAAACGTGTGTTTTCTGAAAAACGGTGTTTGGTTTGCGTTTTTCGCGCGCATTTTCTAAAAAATTAGCCATCGTTTTCTAGAAAAATAGAAAATGACAAAACGTCGTTTTCTGTTTTCTAGAAAACGTGCGTTTTCCAGAAAATGAAAACGGTGTAAACCAAACGCACCCTAAGCTTTCCAAGGTTTTCTAATTCCGGGTTATATTCCCTGATTGCTGACGTGGCGAGAATGTTGTATTACCGGGAATCACGGATTATTTAAACCAAACAAGGTTGTCGTTGATAGCCTACCAAGGTTATCATTGATAACCCCCAACCAAACACGCCCTTAGGGTATTGGATCTATATACGCGTCATGCTTAATGTTTTAAGGATAGTTTTTTATTAATGCTATTTTTAGCCGCTATCTTCTTTTTAGAACAATGAATTTTCGTTTTTCCTAGTATTCTTGTGCAAAATAACAAGGATTAGAAGATCGCTTCTGGTATTCGTGTGTGAATCAACGGATTCAATAGTTGCTTTCGGTATTTGTGCGCGAATCAATAGATCTCCTTAGAACTATGAGTTTTCCCTTTTATTAGTATTCTTCTAGGGATTAGAAGGTCGCTTTCGGTATTCGTGCGCGAATCAACGGATTCAATAGTTAAATGCTGTGCCAGTTTGGTATCGAGCCAGATTGGTCTTGTGGAGTCATGCCGTTGAGAAGACAACAATGCATTGACGACATCAACAATGTGTACAAACGTGATATGGAGCAGGTTTGAGCTATTGACGAACGGATGGAATGGATGACAGGGTCTGTGGAACAACTTGTTGAAAGAATAGCGGCGAGGTTTGATAATCAAAATAGAAATCCGGTCCAACGCCATCACCAGACAGACTCTGATGTTGTAACGAGTGATGGAGAGAAAAAGGACTTTTTTGGATAGAATGTTCTTGATTTGGAGGAAAAAATTTTATTTATAAGAAAGATGTGAACGACAAAATTGAAATACTCGGTGACCGAATTTATGACGATGATGAAGTTGTCGATGAAGTTGGTGACGGTGTGTTGCAGGTTTCGAACACATCGGATTTTCACTCCGCTGTGTCAAGAATTGTTGGTGATAATGCAGAGATTGGTCATACTAAAAGTGCAATCTTCAACAAAATCCATTGGAAAGATTATAGTGGTGCTAGGGTCTTTTTTCTTGAAGCAGTGAAATCATCCTTATTGTTTGATCATGCCTCAGAAATGCTTGCGGTCTGTGATATTCTGTTCAATGCTGAGACAGAGCTATCACCAACATTATGGCATTGATTGGTACTTGATTTTAGGGCTTGGTCCTTCTACTGAGACTTAATGAGATACATGCCAGGTATTCAATACTTGTATCACAATCGTGTTAAGAATGATTTGCCAGGTGCAGATTTGGCACTAAACTTTGTGAAGGAAGTATTTTCTGTGCTTTCAAATCCTGTGGGCAGCATTTGATTCCAAACGAAGTGGTTCTCGTGCTTCTCTATGCAAATCAAACTGTCAGTTGAAGGTCGGTTACTTTATGGATGCTGGTCATCCAGTGGTCATTGAAAGCAAGGTTTCAGAAAGTACTTTGAGCAAAAATAGTTCTGCTGACAAAAGAGTAACTCATGATGCTTCAGAAGATGACACTGATCACCAACAAAAGAAAATTTTGATGCATGAGTTAGACTCTGTCAAATTCCAAGAAAATTCCAATTTGCTGGATGAACTATGCAAATATGTGGTTTTTCAACCTATGGATACAAAAGTCGTTAGATTTTGCCGATTTCGTGTTAGATGAACTTCCCATCTGATATTATTCTAAATTCAAGAGAGAATTTTCTCTACCTTGGAGAGAAAAACAAATCGAGAAAACAATTTTAATGATGCACAAGAGTAAATTGAGAATAATTTTAGTGATGTAGATAGAAGAGCAAATCCAGAAAGAAATTTTTAACCTTTTTTATTATTTTTGTCGAGTTTAGTATTTAAAGTATTTTTTATTAATTTCTATTACATTTTTGGATTTGGAGTCAATTTTAGGTTAGGATTTATTCATTTCTTTAAATTTTAGAGTTTGAGATCTATGTAAGCGTCTTGTTTAATGTTTTAAGTGGAGTTTTTGATTAATGCTATTTTTAGCAACCGTCCCTCCTTGGAACAATGAGTTTTCCCTTTTCTTTTTTCCCTTTTTAGAAGGTTGCTTCTGGTATTTATGCATGAATCAACAGATTCGATAGTCGCTTCCATATTAGTGCATGAATCAACGGATTCAATAGTTATTTGCCGTATCAGTGTGCTTGACAAAGTTCTATTATGAATCACTCTTGAACTCGTTACTGCTGCCTCCTACAAGTGTGGACAAGCAACAAGCCCGAGTTGAGTGGTGTTTGTTACACTGACTGGTTGTGTCAACACTTGCATGGTGTGTAATTCGCATGCCATGAGGGGATCATTGAGATCACACGATCAACTGTTTTCAAGTCACTTGATTCTATGTGATTGATCCCTATGAAATACAACTATGTTGCAAACATAGGTTCCACTGCCTCAGCAAGAAGAGGAAAAGTGAATCATATACTTGAAGTAAAGGGTCTACTCACAGTGGTAATCAAAAGTGTTGTACTAATAGAGAATCATGTTTGAGTCTTAATACCTGTCATATAAATAAGCAACTTTTCTTAACCACGATTTGTTTCAAATTACTCAAACTATCTTCTATGATAAAGAAGTGTCTTCCATCAACTTCTTAAACTAAATTTTATGTAATGTTACCAAGACTATATACTTGTTTTCTAAGACAATATTTGTTGATGTTCAATGGAGTATTCCATCTGTCTTTTTGGTGTCTGTAAAGATTGACAATTTGACAATTTGGTGTTTATTGATGCATGCATTTAGAGACTTAACTTAAATCTTTAAAGATAACTAATTATATCTAACTGGTTAATTTTATCTAAAATATAGACATAAGACTAGGTATGTCATCTACCAAGATATATCTTTTATTTTTATTTAACAGATATAATGGTGTTTTATTTTGTATATGAACTTGTTAAGGCCATATTCTGGTTCTTAAGATCTTATGCAAGGATATTACTTGGGCTGGTCTAAGCTTGTTATGACTAGGTGTGTGGGTACATGTCCAATTTTATTTTATTTTATTTTTTGAAAAAATAAACTCTCTTAACAGAATCTTACTAATATAGTTGTATTTTTTGGGAAATATTTAGTAAATCCTTGTTTTAATATTTTAGGAACTTTTACTATAAATTGTATCTCATGTGTTCTTAGTGTTCTTTCTATTTAATATATCCTTGACTTGTTGGCTATTGGTGGGCCAAGTTGAACTTGACCAAACGAAGCCGTCTCAGTGTAAGTCACACCCTAGCTTACACACTACTCAATGACACATCTAGTTTATGAGTTGGAGAGGTTTGAAATCACAAGCAGTCGATCAACAGCACTGTGTGGATGCTCAATGGTAATCCATCATTGAGCTTAGGGTCCTCTTGAGGCGACTACAATGTATGACCTTTATCATGTCTTGTTTTCAAAAGGGTAGGAAATGCAAATAAAAAAAAAGCTTAGTTTAATTAAATATATTTTCATTTGATTTGGGCTGAAAAAAGCCATTCTTATTCAAAGCAGCTCAATTTAATCTGAAATATGTCTATAATGAATATTTTTTTTAAGATCTAAGTTTCTCGTTTCTTTTTTTTTATATATTTATTTTCTGTTTGTGCATTGGGTTTGTTCTCTCATTCAAACATAGTTGAAGATATTCATTTCATTTGTTGATCTTTTCAGCTAGCGAATAGTGTTTAAAAAATCTATAGGAGAACACACCTTCCTCGTTTCTTCAATGCCTATTCAACTCCCTACTATGCAGTTCAAGCTATTCATTCATTTATTTATTTTCCTTTTTAAATTGTTATAAATTGACCTAATATTTATTTTTTATACAACATTTGATTTCATTTTCTCTACTGACCATCCCACCGAAATTTGATAGGTGAAACATGTTTCGATAGAATTCAGACAAACATCATATTCTTTGCTTACTAAGTGTGCAATTTGCAGGATCATTGTGTATCTGTGTTCCCATGCTGTGCTAGTGAAGTTTGACGAGCGAAGTGCTCTTTCCACATTATAGCCTCCACGGGTCCCCGACTATGCCTTAGAAGAGGTTCGCTTAACCTACGAGCACAATAAGGTTAAGCGTCAAGCACATATATATGTATCCGGTGGGTTAGTGAGGCATAAAGAATGCCCCTTACCTTCGCATATCGCACTTAATCCATGAGTCAGACTCTATAATTCGCATATGGGTGGACTTGGCCCATTTTCCACTTCGTAGTTTATTTTTACTTTTGTTTTTATCGTATGTAGGAAGTAAATTAGAGAAATAGAACACAATAAATTCATGTTCTTTTTTCGGTCATATGTGATTGATGTGACTAATTTTTTTGTGATATGGATTCAGTTCATTTGGTATATGAGAGCATTAGTTGGACCCGTCAGTGAGTAGCAAAAGTCATATCCAATTGTAGCTTTTCTTGATCATATTTATTAGTGTGCAGAATTAGTGTTCTTCCCTCAGTAAATAGTAGTAGCTTATGATTAGTAAAACTCAATCTAAATGATACTTTGTTGTTCGTATGCAATTACTCTCATTTACCACATTATATGTGAATTAGCCTCTTTAGCAAGTGAATCACTCGAGTCTTTCGAGATATTTATTCATATTTTTGTCAAACATATCGGATGTGAAATTATTCTCATGTATTGCTCATTCAGTGATTCAATTTGTAATTAAACTGAGTTGGAAGAAACAAAGTTGATGCTGATGTGTAATGTCGAATTTGGTGTGCTAGGTTTGAAATTTTAGTTTGTAGCTTATGAGCACAAATAAAACGTGGAATTAGGTAGTGTTTTTGCGGCATCGACACTTTTCTCACCTACCTAAGCAAATCGAACTAATAGATTTTTTTTTTTTTTACTAACATTGAATTTTATTAATAAAATTAAATAAATTGAATTAATATAAAATTGATTAATTAAGCAAATTAATTATTTTTTTAAAAAATAATTGATATTTAAAAATAAAAAATAAAAAACAATTTAATTGAAATAATCAATATTTTTTAAAAAAAGAATCTTTTGAATAAATTGAATTAAATTGAATTTTGAATTAATTCAATTCAGTTAATTGAAATTTAATTTGCTCTTAGAGGGCATCTATATTAATTTTCTTGTCTAAGATATATAATTTAGGATAAAAAATTATTTTATTAAATTTGGATATATAATTTTTACTATTATATATTAGTTTTTTTTATAATGTTTAGGAAATGAAATTTATCATTAAACTTAGAAAAGTATTATTTATAAATATAAATTTTAGAGAATGGATAAGCTAATGCAATTTTTTTATTTTTTTAAATTTAAAATAAAATCTTTAAATGAGATAATTGATATGAATGCTACTACGTTGAATTTAAAGGGACGATACCAAGTTGAGTACTTAATTGAATTAGAGAAGTAAACAGCAGTGGCACAACCAGGTGTACTTCCACGTGACAAGAAGTTAAACAGGAGTAGTCAGTCTTTCCCTTCCTTCCTTTCCCTTCGAAGTAAATTATTATAGTATCTATTTACATTGTAGGTACTGTAAATTTTATTATAAATGTTTTAAATTATAACATAAGTGCTATTAAATTATTTAAATTTATTTTTTATTTTTAAATAAACAGACACTTTTATATGATGATTTTGATATATAAGATAGATTGAGGGGGTGAATGCAAGTTTCCATAGTATTTTGCCGCCTATAAGTTTCGGCGGCTCCCCCGTGCAAACGCTGCCAGAAACGAGCCATCAGCCATGGAGGCGATAGTGGAGTGGCCGGAGCCCGTCGTCCGGGTCCAAACCCTCGCCGGAGGGGACACTATCCCCGACCGGTACGTCAAACCGCCCTCCGAGAGGCCCGACTTGACTGCCAACACGGCCGGACTAGCTAATGGTGTTCCGGTGATCGATTTCGCCTCGCTGGCGGCAGGAGGTGAGACGGAGGCAGTGCGGGCGGCGTGCCGGGACTGGGGCTTCTTCCAGTTGGTGAACCACGGTATCGGGAGCGCTTCGGCGGCGCGGCGCGCGTGGCGCGACTTCTTCGCGCTGCCAATGGAGGAGAAGCAGCGGTACGCGAACTCTCCGGCGACGTTCGAGGGCTACGGCAGTCGACTCGGCGTCACCAAGGGCGCCCGCCTAGACTGGGGAGACTACTTCTTCCTCCACCTCTCTCCTCCCTCCGACCACGCCAAATGGCCCTCCTCGCCGCCTCAATTGAGGTAAGGTCAACGCGATCGTCGAAGTTTAATTGAAAACAGAGGAATTTGTTTATAATGCTTTCTCGGAATTGAACGCAGGGAGAAGACAGAGGAGTACTGTGGGGCGGTGGGGAAGGTAATTGACCAGGTGAAGAGGGCGATATCGGCAGCGCTGGGGGTGGAGGAAGGGTTCATGGAGGCGGCGTTCGGGGCGGCGGCGGCGGCGGTGAGAATAAACTACTACCCCAAGTGCCCGCAGCCGGAGCTCGCCCTGGGTCTGTCGCCGCACTCCGACCCCGGCGGCCTCACCGTGCTTCTTCCGGACGAGCACGTCAAGGGGCTTCAGGTCCGACACGCCGGCGAGTGGATCACCGTCGACCCTGTCCCTGGTGGGCTCATCGTCAACATCGGCGATCAAATCCAGGTCTACTTTTCAATTTCTCCCAGTATTTTATTATTTATTTAAAGTAAAGTCAAAATTTTAAAACATATTTTATATGTTAAATCTAATATATTTTCTTACCCATTATTCATTTATTAAATTAATGGATACAATACTTTACTAAATCATGCATTTCATTTTTTTTTCCAATACCTTACTTTTAAAATTATCTAACTAATACACTTATTTTCTAAAATATTCAAAATTATTATATAAAAAATATTATTATATCAAAATATCAAAATTATTTAAATTTCATTAAAATCAGTTTTAATGGATAAAATTACTTTAAAACAATTATAGAAACTAGTTAAATTATTTAAAAATAATTATAGCAACTACTTAAGTAGTTATAGCTAAATCTTAAAATCTAAAACTTTAAATCTTGAATATTATTATATCAAAATATTTTTTTTATCATAAGTGCTAAAACTAAGAGCTATTATAATGTTATAGCAATTACCACTAACCGCTAAAATAATAGTATTCTTGAGATAAAATATAACGATGGGTCATCTATTTGATGATTTTTAAAAAAGGGACGTTTAGAGTTCTAAACAATTTAAGTTAAGCAAGTTTGGTGGTATTTAAGTTTGTTTGATAAGTTAATCAAGCCAAGTTAAGTCAACTAGTCAAATCTAAAATGAATCTAAGCGTTGAAATGATTGTTCAAGTGTTGACTTAATTTTTTTAATGAGTTTGAGCTTGGTTTAAACTTGACTTAATTTTTTTTATAAGTTTGAGCTTGGTTTAAATTTGGCCTGATCTTGTTTCGTTTAGATGTTATCGAATTCTAAATTCAAGTTTGTTTGATTGTTTAAAATTTATACATTTTAAATTTGTTTAGTTGATTATTGAGTTTAATAATACAAACATATTTATTTGTTTTAAAAATTTCTTTATTATTTCACATGTTGATAAGAGTTTTATTAATAATCATGATTTAATAATATTATTTATGAATATTATTCACTCACTAATATTATTCATAAATATTAACAAATTAAATATATATTTATTTAAGCTTATTTATTTAGTTTAACGAGTTATTTAATCTTATTCATTTAATTGATCTATTGAATAAACATAAATAAATTTTCACTAAATCAAACGTCAACTTCGTTCAGGAACGTTCAACTCATTTCTAATTTTAGGGTACACATTTAATGATTCTTTAATTGTTGGATAATTTTTAAATTTTTGTCAAATTAATTTGTGTTTTTATTATTTAAAAAGTAAGAGGGATTTATATAAATATTTTATCGGAATAAAAATATAATTTTTGAAAAAAAAAATAAAAAATCGATTTTGCATGGAACATGTGGAACATGCAGGTGCTGACGAACGGTAAATACCTGAGCGTGGAGCATCGTGTGATCGTGAACGCCGCCGTCGAGAGGCTCTCCATCGCCTACTTCCACAACCCGCAAGATGACCTACTAATCAGCCCCTCCAATAAATTCGTGACACGTGCCGAGCCCGCCAAGTATAAGCCAATGAAATACAAGGACTACAAGATGCAGATCAGGATGCGGGGGCCCGGCGGCAAATCCCACGTGGACTTACTCACAAACAATGATTAATAATCATGGACGATAATATTTATCATTGTTTGCCAATAATTATTAAATAAAATTAAAAATGGGTAAAAAAGATTAAAAGGACACTTTTTTATTTATTAGAGTTGTTAAAAGAAGGGAAATTTTGCATGCAGTCTATTGGTAAATAAATCTTTGTATACTGTCTCTATTTATAAAAAATTTTATTTCCACTCCCTAATTAAATATATGTATCTAATTGTCTATGATATTTAGGTATAAAAATCTAAAAATCAGTATAATTTTTCTTAAATTCAGTACATTAAATTAGGATCTAATATATTTTCTATCAAATTAAGTACGATTCTTTTTTCACCTCAATTGGATGTAAAATATACTATATTTTCTTTAAATGATACTTAGTTGGATGAAAAATATACTAGATTTTCTTTAAATGGTAAATGATGCTGAATTTATGAGGAATTATATTAAATAGGAAAAAAGTCGTGCTCAATTTAATAGAAAATATACTCGATTATAGTTTAATGTGTTGAATTTAATAGGAATTATACTAATTTTTAGACTATTTGTACCTAAAAATTATGAGAGTTAATTTTGATAAAAAATATACTTGATTCTAGTATAAAATACTGAATTCTAGAGTAAAGTGCTGAATTTAGTAGAAATTATACTCGTTTTTATATTTTTTATACTTAAAAAATATGAGAGGTAATTTTGATAAAAATATATTCGATTATATTATAAAGTGCTGACTTTAAAAAAAATTATACTCATTTGGACCTTTTGTACCTAAAAAATATGAGGGTCAATTTATGTAATAATATTTGCATGAGAGAGTTGAAATAAATAAAATTTTACATGTAGAGATGGAGATAAAATTTTTTATGATTAAGAACTATATATAAAATTATGATTATGATTGGAGATTTTTCTTTACTTTATCGTTTAAAAAAAAGAACGTCTCTATTTTATTTGTTATAAAAAAGTGTCACCGTCATTATACATATTTACTTTTCAATATTATTTTTATTTTTGATATTATTATAACTAGTTGTTATTGCAATATGAACATTTATTTTTTTTTAAATTAACATTAATAAAATATATTAAAGTAGCTATGAATTATAGTTACGATAATATTAATACTTCATGTATGATCAATATTATTAATATTATATGATTTACTTCTCGTTACTGAATCTTTAAGTAATCTAAAGACGAATTATAATGGACACATTTTGCTACAATATTGATTAGCATCATATTATAGGAGTATTTTGACTCTGTCTTTGACCAATACAAATAATACTAATTTTAGCACATAAAATTCATAGTTCTCTTAATATAAATTTTTTTATTTCTGATCAATACTGCTGAATACAAACCAACATCATATTATGACAGCTACGAATCATAATTTACTATTATAATATAAGATATTTTTTTTATCAATACTTATCGGTATTAAATTGTAACAACTGCAAAATGATAGTTGAATAAAAAATAAAGATAGTTTTGGAAGGTATACAATAATAAAATGTGGGTACAATCGATCTCATATCAAAGTTGATCAATTTAATTAAGCTTGAATTGATTTAAGCTTGAGTTTTAATGTTTAACAATATATAAGAGAAAAGTCAAGTAGGTTAAGGGAGGACTGGATACTTATCCAGAGAAGTCCTAATTGGATGTTAGACAATGGAAAATCTTAACTAAAGCTAGGTAAGGTGGAAGTCTACCGAGTAACTAGTTCTAAATGATGTTAAACAAAAAAAAAATTTAAGTAGGTCAAAGAGGATTGCACGTTGGCAAAGGAATGCTCTAACTGTGGTTAGGTAAAGGAAAGCCCTAACTAAGGTTAGACTGGGTGGAAGTCTACCGAGTGACTAGTGCTAATTAGAGATTACGCAAGAGGAAAACCCAAGTGAGTCAAGGAGGACTGCACTTAGTGATCTGAAGTCCAACGGAAAGTTGACAGAGAGAAAGTCCAAGTGGGTTATAGGTTGATTAGACACTTGGTGATTGGAAGTCCAACGAAAATTGGCAAAGAAAAGTCCAAGTGGCCCACAGAGAATTGGACACTTGGTGAAGAAGTTTTGACAAGTCAAGATTTACTAAATACTAGGCAACGAGAAGTCCCAATAGGTCACGGTTGAACGGATGTTGAGCAAGGAAACCCTAGACTTAGATCAAGAAACTTAGTGTTGGGCAATCGATTAGCTTAATCGATTATCCCAAGTGTCTAAATGATTAGGACTTGTTCCAATCAATTAGGTAGAGTGCTTAATTAATTGGAAGTATTTTATGAAAACACAGTGAGGGTTGGAATTGATTGGGTTTAGTCTAATCGATTGGACAGAGTTTCTAGCTAACAAAAGGTTGGGCTGAGATTCGAGAGAGAGAATAGAGGCTTTGTGAATCAATTGAGGCAAGCAATTAAGTCTTTCTCAATCGATTGGGGCCTTTATTGTGAGAGAATAGAGAGCTTGGGAATAAATTGGGCAATCAATTCGACTGCTTTCTCTCTTCGAACAGAAAGCTTCTGAATCGATTGGGGTAATCGATTAAAAACTATCGAATCAATTGGTATAACTCACCAATCGATTAGTGATTTGAAAAAGAATAGTTCTGTAGTTTGTTGGATGGTTAGTTAATGTGACAATCGATTAGAGGAAAACCTAATTGATTAAGAGGAGAAAAGCAGATCGAACAATGTCCATATAAAGCGGAGTTCATCTAGGGTTTTCGCCGTCGATTCTTGGGACATTGAGGAAGAAGTGCTGTTATATTTCCAATCGATCAAGAGGCATTTCCACGCAACAACATAGCAAGCTAAGCAAGATCTCATTATAAAGTGTTTACTTTCATTTCACCTGTATTCTTGTTGTATTTCTCATGTTTGAGATTGTACGAGACTTCTCCACCTTCAGAAAGTTTTTGAGAAGAAGTATATTCATAGTGGAGTTGTGTACATGGTGTGAATCCTTGGATTAGTCACCTCAAAGAGGTAGAGACTAGGTAAATCTGAGGTGTTAGCATTGTGGAATCTTCGCTTCAAGTTTTTGTGACATATCATCATCAAAGAAGTGAATGAAGCCATTCACCCCCTCTAGCTCTCTACGTGTTCTAACAAGTGATATCAGAGCAATTTCACTCTTCTTTGGACTAATCTCTAGAAAGAGTAATAAGCTAGAGGAAGAAGAAGATGTTGGAAGTTTAAAACCCTAAATTTCAATAAGTTAAAAGACTTATCATCAAAGGAGTTCAACTTCGAAATGGATTTCTAAGATGGATTCAAATATGACATCCGTGCACCTCCATTATTCCAAATGGGAATCTTCGACATATAGAAATCAAGAATAGAAAGTTTCTTGATGATGAACATAGAGCAATGGTTTGCTTTAATGGAGAGTTTTAAAGCTCTAAAAGATTCAAAGGAAAAATATATCCAAAAGAGCAAATTATGAAATGAGAAGCAAATCAAGAGATGTGAGGCTAATGACAATGTAACCAAATTGTTGGTTAATTTATTACAAGCACCATCTTGTGCAAAATTAGAGAATACCAAGATTCCAAGGAGCTATGAAGTAAGTTGACAAAACTTCATGAAGATCCAACCTTGATGCAAAATGAAGTCAAATACAAAGAGGGAAACTCATTGGATCAAGAATAAGAGGCTTCAGAGGTTGATAGATGCTCAACATCTGAGGATGAAGTTAAAGAGGTATCCACCTCAAGGATTGAGGAGGAGCATAACCCATTGATATCGGAACAAGAAGAAACCTCGACGTCGAGATCAAATGAGGAAGAGTCATGTGCCACACCTGCGATTAAACAAAGTATAACAATTTTAATTTGTAAAAATAAAAATTATATCATATGCTTTAAGTGTAGGAAGAATGGACACTGTAAGAGCAAATGTCCAAAATTAGCCAAAAAAAAGGTTCAAGTGGCACACAAGCTCAAGAAAAAAATTCAAAGGAGGTCGGAACCTTAGTATAAAAAGGCAAAGAGCATATCATGTGTTTCTTGTATAATCACAAGAGACATTATCAGAATCAATGTCCAAGAGGGAGAAATCTGACCAAGAACAAAAGAAGAAGCCCAATTAAAGGGGAGCTTCCAAGGGCAAAATTAAGGTAACATTAGTTAATAGTACTTATTTAAAATCATGATAAAATGCATACTAGAAATAACTTTCATCATTAATGTTATTTATCATGAAAAAAATGGAAAGCATGAAAAACCTAGGAAAAATTACAAGTTCTTTCATGTTAGAACTATCGTACCTAAGTATAGGAAGGTAGAAAACCAATTAAACAAGAACTCTAAGGAAATTAAATATATGCCTAAAAGGAAAAATATCCAAGGTCATCACAAAAAAAATCAAAAGTTGAGGATTTAATGATGGAAAATTAAATCTTGAGGTCAATACTTGATAAATTAGAAAAAACCTTAAGAAAATGACAAATAATGTCAAAGGATTTAAGAAACAAACCTAGATTTAGAAAAACAAAGGTCATCTATGGACAAGAAGGGTTTGGGGTACAAATCCAAGTCTAAGGACAAGGTTTCCTTGTATCATAAAGTTCTATATAGCTATAGAGCTGACCCTAGGTCTAGAAGTCGAGTCAAAGTTACAAGGGAGGCTATTCTTAGAGTTGACTTTGAGGAGACTAGTGTGACTAAAGCTTCTAAGTGCCTAGGAAAGTCATCAAGGGAAGTTATCTCTAGTGAATACTTAGAACACCCAAGGAGCACAAATAAATTTTAGATTTCTAAGAATATATTCTCCACACCCTAGATGAGTTTAGAGTATATCAATCCTAATTGGAAGGGTAGTTGACCCGACCATAGTAAAGTTGGCATTTTATGTCATTTTCAAGATATTTTGACATCTTGAAAAATGAAAAGTTAATCTTTTATTCTTGAAGAGTAAAATTTGTCAATAAATTTAAAGTATTGAGCTTAATTAAATTGATAAAAACAAGATAGAATTCAAAGGAATGCTAATTTGGAACTTTGGCATTTTATTAAAAGAGATATAGACAACTTAGGTTTATTTTGACTTAGCAATTAGTTGAAAAATACTTAGATAGAAAATCTAGGTAGTTTTTCTTATGAGCTATAATTTTTATTTTTTTGTGTGTCCTATCACATGCCATAACATAATATACTATATTCATATTCTTATAAAAATGCTATATGTCATGTCATACATACATCATTTAGATATGATAAAATTTCCTTTGAAAATATGCATTTTCATGTATGCCATAATCATTATCATACTAAGATTCCATTTAATTAATTAAGGATAATGACATAAATTGACATCCTAAGTAGGATGATCAAAATTAAAATGCCTAGATAGAGATACATTATCCCTTAATTTAGGGAAAACCTATTTTAAACCTCATAAAAATTATAGAATTGATTTGTATATGTATTGAGACACATTAGATACAAGTGAGATGTTAAGAAGATAAACAAAACTCAAGATGTTGATTTAGTGCATCTATTTAAGTTTTAGTTTCATCAAAATACATGGATGATGTTAAGTCCAATCATGGGGAAAACCAATGTGCAAGTCATGTGCATTTAGCCTAAAGATCATGATTAAAAATTTATTTTTAAAATTATTTTTAAAAATCTTGGTGAAGTCTGTAAGTACCCCATGGTAGTTTTGATGTGATCAACCAAGTCAAGTTAGGTCCTATTATGTTTTGATGCCCTATGTCTTAAGTATGTAAGAACTTAGGAGTACAGAAAGTCGAGCGAAAGATGCAGCTAGCGAAAAGGCGGCACGGGAGAGAGTCAACGAGCTCGGTGCATCCAATGGACGAGGTGCTGCAGAAGAGTACGCTAGCAGACAAGAAGGAAATACGTGGCAGTTCCAAGAGACTAGAAGCCGGAGTGGAAGGTTGCTCAAGAAGGTCGGAAAATGGGTTCGGGTGAGTCCTATTCCGGATGACCGAAATCACCCAAGCAAGCAGAGCTGGAGCGGAAGACCTGGACAAAAAGTTAACTGGATGCTGACTGTGGTCCGGGCGCCCAGACCACCTTGGGTACCAAGGGTGCCCCGGAAGGTGCCCTCAAATGTGGATCGGGTTTAAGCTGGTCCGGGCGCTCGGACCTTGTTGAGGCACCCATACCAGAAAGTTTATCGCTTTGCTAGCTGTCACGATTCATTACCATGGGGATAAAATTTTATCCCCCTCCAGATGCCTAGAACCCTTCTAGACACCCCGATCAGGGCTATAAATACAAATCTGATCCTAGAAGCTAAACACAACACTTGAAAATAATTCCATTTGAGTTTAGCTTTGTAATTATGAGCTTTGGCTATTGTAAGAGGCTACTCTGCCCAAAGGAGATTTCTAGTGAGCTTTAATTTTCTTGGATTAGCAATCTGCTGATTGCAAACCAAGTAACTCTTTTTGTGCCTCTTTTTTTTTTAATTAGGTTCTTAATTCTCTTATGCAAGTGTTTATTTTAATCAAGCTATAAGTTTTGAGGAAGGTGTTTTGTTTGAATTTATTGTGCATGCTATTCACCCCCCTCTAGTCGGCTGCAAGAGACCAATAATTGATATCAGAGCCAGGATGCTTCAAGAGGACTAACCGCTGATCAAAGTACAAGAGATGACCGGACAGAGCATCTACCCACCGAAGTTTGAGGGGGAATTCACGAGCTGGAAGAAAAAGATGGAGGTATTCTTTAAGACATATTTTGATTTATTACTAATTATGAAATTTAGTTTTGTAGCACCAAAAGACAAAGAAGAATACCAATGGACAAAAAAGGAGCAAACCGACTTAATTTGTGGCAAATGACAAAGCAAAGTTTCATCTACTTAGCATCTTATCACCTCAAGAAGTTAATCGGATCAGAGCCTACAAGTCAGCCAAGGAGCTTTGAGAGAAATTACTAAAACTACATGAAGGGACCTCAGAGGTAAAATTAGCAAGACGGGATCTGGTCAAGAACCAAATCAGCAATAGCTGATTAGAAAAAGGTGAAAATGTTGCACACCTTCACTTAAGGATCAAGGAACTCATCACTGGACTCACAAATCTTGGAAAAAAGGTAACCAATCGAGATTTACTAAGGTATACGCTTAACGTCTTTCCTAGGACTTTTGAATCGGTATCCTTAGTAGATGCATATTACATCTCCAAGGATCTAGAGGTAAGTAGTTTAGAAGAATTATTTTCTATATTTGAAGTTCATGAAACTAGATGTGTAGAGATGAAGAAGGAGCTCAAGCACAACATTGCCTTAAAGGTAAAAATGGATGAAATATAATCCGAAACATCCCTTGCTAATGACGAAACGACATTCATGGTAAAAAAATTTCAAAAAATTGTTTAAAACTAATAAGTTTAGTCAAGTGCAAGATAAAAGAAGAAGAAGAAAGATAAGATGTTACCATTGCGATAAAGAAGGGCACATCAAAGATAACTACCCCAAATTGAAGAACAAGGAAAAAAATAAAAAATGATCCAGTCAAAATATAAAAATCTAAAAGTGGCATGGGACGAAACGCCATTAGAGTCGAAGATTGAAGCCCAAGTTGGACTTACATTGATGACAAGTCACCAAGAAGATGACGAAGCAAGCTTTTCCACAATGAGCATCGAGAGCATCGATGAAGGAGGAGTAACATCAGAAGAAAGTAACTCTACAGGGGGAGCATCATAAATCGACAAGATAAGTTAGGTACGGTCTCTACCTCCTGACCAGTTATTTAAATTCATAAAAATGTTGTTGAAAAATACATGTAAATTAGAAATGGAAAATAGAAAATATAAAAAGGAAAATGATGAATTAAAACTAACCTTAGCAATATCCTGTCGCTTTGAAGATTTTGATAAGATAAAAATGAAAAGCTAAAAATAGAAATAAAAAATTTAAAAAATTTGCATGCTCATATATATTCAACCAGCTCGAAATTATTCAGGACTTAATTGGTATTATAGATATCATAAGAACTAAATCAAAAAATTATCAAGAAAATATATTTTAAGAAAATTTTTTATTAATCCAGTAGGAAGTAATCTATTTTGGATTCCCATATCATTCTTAGGTTAAATTATTATGCATGCCTTATTTTTTAAAGTTTTTTTGCTTACAAATAAATTGCTTTACACGATTACTGTTAGAAATTAATTATAATTTTTTTTGAGAAAGAGAATTTTATCACTTATCAATAGGAAAAATTTTAAAATTTTTAAATATTAAATTATTTTGTATGAATTGTTTAATAAAAACTATATTTGTTCATTTAAAAATATCTCACAGAGTTATTTTTGTAAAATTTATTTTTCTGTGGAATTTTATCATCTTCTCTATCTAAGAGAATTTTTTTAAAAAAATTTGACCATTAATGAATTTTCTATAAATTATATATCTAAATAAAAATTTTTAATATTAAAAACTCTCAAAAATTTAATTTTTGAAATTTTCTACAAAGTTGCTTGCTATTATACATTCTTAGAAAATACTTCGAGATTTTTCAAGATTAATAACTATTTTTTAAGTAGTTTTTTTTAGAAATATGACTTTATGTAGAAAAATTTATTTCTACTTAAAATAATATATATATATATATATATATATATATGACTGTTCAATTGCTATATAAATTTTTAAGATTTTTCTGTCTTTTTTTTATTAATTTTTCCAAAAAAAGTTTATCCAAATTTCCAAAATTTAAACTTCTTGATCTTTTCTGGATGATAGTCAGCTTTTTTTACCCTTAGACTTTATTTTACATTTATTTCAAGTTGTTTTCATGGATAAACTCTAGGGGAGGATAATTTATCTTTTTTTTTTTTTTTTTTTTGCATATTTTGTACTTACAAAATTTATTATCTTGTTATCTGTTTCTTGATTTACCTTAACTTAACTTAGGTTGCTCACATCAAAAAGAGAGAGATTATAAGTACCCCATGATAGTTTTAATGTGATCAACTAAGTTATGTTAGGTTATGTTATGTTTTGATGCCCTATGTCTAAGTGTGCAGGAACTTAGGAGCATAGGAAGTCGAGCAAAAGATGGAGCTAGTAAGAAGGATGACATGGGAGAGAGTCAACTGGCTTGGTGCATCTAAGGGACGAGGTGATGTGAAAGAGTACGCTGGTAGACTAGAAGGAAACATGAAGCAGTTTCGAGGGACGAAAAGCTGGAGCGGAAGGTTGCTCGAGAAGGTCAGAAAATGGGTTCGGGTGAGCCCTATTCCGGATGGCCGAAATCACCCAAGCAAGCGGAGCTCTAGCGGAAGACCCGGATGAAAAGTCAACTGGATGTTGATTGTGGTCTGGGCGCCTGGAGCAATTCCAGGCGCCTGGACTCTAGGCTCCCGGGCCACCTTAGGTGTCGAGGACGCCCCAGAAGGTGCCCTCAAATGCGTATCGAGGTTAAGCGGGTCTAAGCGCCTAGACCTGGTCCAGGCACCTGGATAAGAAAGTTTATCGCTTTACAAGCTGTCGCGATCCGTTACCAAGGGGATAAAATTTTATCCCCTTCCAAGCGCCTAGAACCCTCTCAGGTGCCCCGATCAAGGCTATAAACACAACCCTGATCCCAGAAGCTAAACACAACACTTGAAAATGATTCTATTTGAGTTTATCTTTGTAATTGTGAGCTTTGACTGCTATAAGATGCTACTCTGCCCAAAGGAGATTTCTAGTGAAATTTAATTTTCTTGGATTAGCAACCTGCTGATTGTAAACCAAGTAACTCTTTCTGTGCCTCTTCCTTTTAATTAGGTTCTTAATTCTTTTATGAAAGTGTTTATTTTAATCAAGCTATAAGTTTTGAGGAAACAACCTCTTGCAAAAAGTAGGGTAAGGCTGCGTACAATGGATCATTCCCCGGGACCCCACATAGCGGGAGCTTTGTGCACCGGGCTGCCCTTTTTTTTTTATAAGTTTCGAGGAAGGTTTTTTGTTTGAATTTATTGTGCAGGTTATTCACCCCCCCTCTAGCCGGCCGCAAAGGACCAACAAAATCTATTTATTGATAGAAATCACCATTGATTAGTTTAACACTAAGTTAGAGTGAAATATTAAAGTTTTCAATAGTTTCTAATTTTGTATCAATATTTGAAAATGAGATATATTTCCATAGAAATCTATTTTTTTCCTAATATTATATGATATAAGTAATGTCTACATAAAATTTCATGATATTTTTATTAATCATAGAATTATTTATAGGTTTCTGAAATTAGATCTAAATTTAAATTCATAAATCAGAAACTCCAATTGATTCGGCATTGTGCCCAATTGATTGAAACATGATGTAATCAATTGACAATCAACTCCAATTGATTAGCGTTGGCCGGAATCGATTGGTAGCTAAAACCAATCAATTGGTTGTGCTATTTTTGGTCAAAATAACTTGATTTCAATCCATTAAACCACGTTTAGTCAATTTAACTATCTCTAACTCTCTAAAGTGTATAGTTAAGCATTTAAGGATAACTTTCTTGATGAAAATGAGAAAGAAATGGTTAAAGAGGACTAATGTGAAATTAAGTAGGAGGTTTAGGTTTAATGTTAAATTTGTAACCTCATGACTTCAATTTTGAAACTTCTAAAAGATTTAGGAATTTCAAATCACTGTTGGTGCAATGATAGAAGTTGAAGCATATTTTAAGGGGAAGGTCTTCCTTAAAGGCATAATTTGGGATTTTTTTTATAAGGATGAGGAGACAATAGAAGATTGTGAATCTTCATTGTGATGAATGTATGCTCAAGGTTGCTTTGAACAAATTGACTCTTGGGAAGAGTTTTTGATGTGTGTCAAAGGGGGAAAAAATATAGAGTTTAAGTTAAAAAAAAGCCTCGTTCATATTTTGGCATGGGATGAAGATAGAGGTTGGGCTAATGAGTTAGTCTAACTTAAACATATTATTAAACATCAAAAAGAGAGAGATTGTTGGTACAATCATCCTCAAGTCAAAGTTGACAAGTTTAACTAAGTTGGAATTGGCTTGAGCATGAGTTTTGATATTTGACAATATATGAGAGAGAAGTCAAGTAGGTTAAGGGAGGACTAGATACTTGTCTAGGGAAGTCCTAACTTGAGGTTAGACAATGGAAAGTCCTAACTAAGATTAGGTAAGGTGGAAGTTGTAAGTACCCTAGGTTAATTTTGATGCGATCAACCATGTTAAGTTAGGTCCTGCTATTTTGATGCCTTGTATCTGAGTGTGCAAGAACTTAGGAACACAAGAAGTCGAGTGGAATATGCAGCTAGTGAGAAGGATGGCACGGAAAGCGAGTCTACGAGCTCGCTACATCCGAGGGATGAGGTGTTGTGGAAGAGTACACCGAGAGAATGAGAAGGAAGCGCATGGCGCATCTGAGAGACGAGAAGCTAGGGAAGAAGCTTGCTCAAGGAGAAGACCGGAGTTGAGTATGGGTGAGCTTAATTCAGGATGATCGGATCATCACCCAAGCGAGCAGGATCCAAGAATATCAACTTGAAGGTTGATCTTGAAGACCTAAGCGCCTCCCTTGTGATTAAGGGTGCCTCTGGTGCCGCTATTGAAGTTGTCCAGCAAAGGTGCGAAGACACCTCCAAGGTGTCTAAGACGCCTCGAATGAAAAGGTGTGAGGGCACCTCAAGCAGAGGCGTGGAGGCGCCTCCAACTAGTCAGAGTCGTTGTCTGACCGTTGGAACGTGGATAAAACTTTATCCACAATGGAGGCACCTTGGATGGCTTTGGAGGCGCCTCCAAGAAACAACAATTTTTTCCGGGAGGCTATAAAAAGCCTCATAGAGCTAGGAATTAGAGATCAATCATTGTACTAATCTCCCTAGCTGTTTCTGAGTTTTCAAAATGTGTAAGAGGCTTCTCTACCTTCAATGAAATAGATCTTCAGTGAACTTTCTATTGGTGCAACTGCCATTGGGTCAAAGTTGACCAATTTGACTCAATCTTGAGTTTCAATATTTGACAAAATATAGAGATTGCAGGTGTAATTATCCATTCGGGAGATTGTTGGTACAATTCTCCACTGGTTAAAGGTTGACCAATTTGATATGAGAGAGTAGTCAAGTATGTCAAGGTTAACTGGATAATTGACTGAGAATCTCTTAACTGGAGGTTAGCTAAGAGCAGGACCAACAAGATGTTGGCAGAAGAAGTAAAACCAAGTGGGTCAATGTTGATCAGACACTTGGTATGAGAAGTCTCAGTGAGTGAAGTCAGGAAATGAACGAAGTCCTGGTGAGTGAAACCAGACGGATGGAAAATCCTAGTGAGTGAAGCCAGACAGATAGAAAAGTCCTGGTGAGTGAAGCCAAGCAGTGAAAAAAGTCTTAGTGAGTGAAGCCAGACAATTGAAATGTCCTAGTGAGTGAAGCCAGGTAAATGGGAAAGTCCTGATGAGTGAAGTCAAACAATGAGAAAAGTTCCAGTAAGTGAAGCCAGGTAGATTGAAAGTCCTTATGAGTGAAGTCAGACAATTGGAAAGTTCTGGTGAGTGAAGCCAGACAATTGGAAAGTCCTGGCCAGTAAAGCCAGACAATTGGGAAGTCCTAGTGAGTGAAGCTATGTAGTGAGAAAAGTCCTGGTGAGTGAAGCCAGACATTAAAAAATTTAGGTGGTCAAAGGTTAACTAGACATATGGTGTTTAGAAGTCCAAGTGGGTCATGGAGAACTGGACACTTAGCACGAGAAGAAAAGTCTAGGTGGGTCAAAAGTTGACAGGACACCTGGTATTTGGAAGTCCAACATGATCATAGAAGACCAGACACTTGGCACTAGAAGAAAATGTTGGATCGAGACACACTTGTAAGGGGGGGGGGGTGAATTATGCAGTTTTCAAAATTTTTCTTTTAATTTTAAAAATAAAGTAAACACAACGGAAAAGAAAGAAACATGAAAACACAAGAACGCGAGCGGTTACTTATTTTGGAGCCTTTAGTGACTCTTACTCCAAGACCCATAATCCCGCAGACCGTATTGATGGATAATTCACTAATAACCTTTCCAAAACCACCGAAAGAGGGGATTGAGTACAAACAACAATCAAGACAAGTGTAATATGCTACACTTTCCTTTTTCTACAGAAATTAAGTACAAGATTAATTTTCATTACCCAACACTTTTCGAGGATGATCAGTATAGGCTCAGTGTTGGACAGCTCCTCAGCAGTAGTCAAATATAGCAACATCGTAGCGAAGTAATAACAGGAAGTTAGAGTAGTCAGAACATCAAACGGACGCATAGAAGCTTGTAGAAGAGTTGTGTCTTGAATGCTGCTCAAACAAGGATTGTATAGGCTGTGGAAGGCACCTTCAACCTCCTCCGAGGAGCCTCCTCAAGTAAAGTTTGTCCCCTTATCTTCGATGATGATAAAATCTGCAACTTCGAGTTTTATCCTCTAGAAGGCGCCTTCAAAGCACTTCAAGGCACCTTCTAGCAGGCTCAAGGCACCTTCTAACAAGCTCAAGGCACCTTCAACTACTGGTTTGACACAATAATCTTCTGGAGGCTATATCTTTTGACTTCAAACTCAGAATCAAGCTTTGTTAGTTGCCATGTGTGCAGAATTTGAAGATCTATATTTATCTCTACAACATATAGTTAGAAAAATATATGCATGAATAATTTATATAGATTTATGAGTTAGATTCTATCTTTCTGAGACTAGGATCTAGTTAGGGTCTCAATTTAGGTTTTCAAAATGAACCTAAATTGGACTGACACCTACTGTCCCCTCAAACGGGATGCGTCATCACTGAGTCACTCTCCTCTAATGACTTACCTCCACTTACCAAATGTCAAGTTACTCCCTTGACATCCAATCTGACCCATCAGATCTTTCTGTTGGAATCGCACATCTGAACTTCGCCTATCGAAAATTGAACATCTCGACCTTCTGCTGGAATCACACATCTGGACTTCAACCCATTGGGAATCTAACATCCTGACCTCCTGCCAGAATCTCACATCTGGATTTCGTCAATTAGGAAGCGTACATCCCGACTGGACTTCCTACCTGGTGTCTGGTCCTGTTGACCCGTCAAGTTAGTCAACCATACACATAGGGTAACAAGGTTAGATCAACAACACATCTAACTTTAATCCACTTATCATTTATCAAAACTTAGATTTGACCATTGGTGCCAAATGCACCAACAGAAAAGTCCAAGTAGGTCAAAGAATTGATCGGACACTTAGTGGAGAAGTTCCAACAAGTTATCGTTGACCTAATATTGGACAAGGAAACCCTAGACTTGGATTAAGCAAGTTATGGCTGAGTAATTGATTGGGGAAATCAATTGGACATAACCCAATCAATTTGAAAATCGATTAGGAGGTTCTTGTGAGAACACAAAAAGGGCCCCAGCCTAATCGATTAGGGTCAGGAGATTCACAAAAAGGAATTCACAAAAACAAGGCTGAATCAATTGGCCCAATAGATTCAATCACTGTTAATTGATTGGGTCAATCAATTAGGCAGTATTTTGTCACGAGAATGATTAATCGATTGTACTAATCGATTAAGGTCTTTTTATGAGTGAATAGAGAGTTGTGAAATTGATTGAGGCTCTCTGAATCAATTGAGATGACTCGTCAATTGATTAAGGCTAAAAAAAAGAGCTATTCTCCATGTGTTGGACAGTCAGATGATGTGACAGTCAATTAAGGAAAAGCTAAATCAATTAAGGCATCAAGGTAACCCTATAAAAGGGTTTTTTGTGACTGTTCTCCACAACAACACTCAATGCTAGTTCTTGGGAGTTCATAGAGCTAAGTGTTGTTGCATTTCCTTCTACCAATAGGCAGATTCAAGTAACAAGAAGAGAGCAAGCTAAGATTTCAATTGTTGTAATCTCGTGTAAGATTTCATTGTATTTGTTATTTCTCTCTTGGTGTATTTTGTATTGTGAGCTTGTACAAGACTTCTCCACCTTCAGATTGTTTCTAAGAAGGAGTGTTTTCATACTGTAATGTGTGTACTATGTGGATCCTTGGATTAGTCACCTTAAGTAGTTGGATACCAAGTAAATCCTCGTATTAGCATTGGCGAGTTGTTCGCTTCAAGTATTCTGCTGCAAGATCATCTTCATCGAAGAGAGCGAGCTATTCACCCTTCTAGCTCCCCTTGGTCCCAACAAGTTGTATCATAA
>JBBMJZ010413115.1:21043088-21061306 GCA_037833815.1 Zingiber zerumbet | reverse complement strand
CGGAATCTGGCCGGATCTGAGCAAATTCTCCTCTACCGTCGATCTAAGCCCCTGCTTAGATCCGGCCAGATTCTGGCGTCGATCGTGCCGATGACGACTCCCTTGGGTTCACCTTCCCTAAGGGTTATAATATGATCAGGGCAACAACTTGCGGCCATCGGCAGTGGGTTGGGGCGACGAGTGGGACACGGGGACAAAGAGATTTGGGGATAGAGGATTTGAACTCTCAATTAGGCTTAGCTCAATCGATTCGAGCTCTTTCTGTGTTCTCGCAAGAACCTCCTAATTGATTGCCTAATCAATTAGCTTATTGCCAATCGATTGCCTAATCTTAACTCTTGTTTGATCTAAGTCTAGGGTTCCCTTGCCCAATCTCCTGTCAACCGTAACATATTAGGACTTCTCCATTAAGTGTCCGGTCAATCTTTTGGCCCACTTGGACTTTTCTCCTTATGCCAAGTATTCGATCTACCATGACCCACTTGGACTTCCAAACACCAGGTGTTTGGTTAATCTTTGATCCATTTGGATTTTCTTCTCATGCCAAGTGTCTGGTCCTCCATAATCCACTTGGACTAACAAACACCAGGTGCCTGGTCAACCTTCGACCCACCTGAATTTTCTCCTCGTGCCAAGTGTCTGATCCTCCATGATCCACTTGGACTTCTAAATACCAAGTGTCCGGTCAAACTTTGACCCACCTGAATTTTTCAATGTCTAGCTTCACTCACTAGGACTTTTTCTCTACCTAGCTTCAGTCACTAGGATTTTCTTATCCGGCTTCACTCACCAGAGTATCCTCACTGTCTAGCTTGACTCACTAGGACTTCTCAATTACCTGGATTCACTTACAAAGACTTTCACACTACCAAATTTCACTCACTAGAGCTTTTCATCTATTTGACTTCACTCACCAGGATTTTCTATTTGCCTAGTTTTACTCACCAGAACTTTCCATCTGTCTAGTTTCACTCACTAGGACTTTTCATACCAAGTGTCCAGTCAACATTGACCCACTTAATTTTTCTTCTTTTGTCAACTATCCCGTTAGTCTTGCACTTGCCTAACCTCCAGTTAGGAATTTTTCAATTAAATATTCAGTCAACCTTGACCCTAAACACCAGGTGACAGTCAACCTTTTACCAGAGGAGAATTGCACCAACATTCTCCCTTATGAACAATTGCACCTGTAATTTCCATATATTGTCAAACATTAAAATTTAAGCTTGAGTCAAACTGGTCAACTTTGACCCAGGACAATTGCACCAACAAGTCTCACACACCTTTTAACATTCTCCCTTATGAATAATTGCACCTGTAATTTCCATATATTGTCAAACATTAAAATTTAATCTTGAGCCAAACTGGTCAACTTTGACCCAGGACAATTGCACCAACAAGTCTCACACACCTTTTCCTTCTTGCTAGAGATGGCTGTTTAAGATGGCAATCCAAGGAGAAGCTAACTCATCACCTTCTTGCCCTCTTTAAAGAGATAGCTATTTATAGTGGCAATAAGGAGACGACTATTTAAGGTGGCAATCAAAGAAGAAGCTAACTCTTTACATTCTTGCTCTTTTTTAAAGAGATCGCTATTTAAGGTGAAGATCAAAAAGAAAACCTAACCATTAAGGTTTCTTGTAGTGGGTTTTCTTTAGGTTGGGCTTAAAAGAAAGAACAAGAATATTGGATTAACTCATTAAACCAATAAGTCTTTAAGATCTAATTGAATTAATCAATTAATCTAATAAGTCCAAAACCCAATTAGATTAACTTATTAATCCAATAAGCTTAAGATTCAAAACTACAAAATAAACCTATCTTAAAATCAACATGCTCTTTATGTGTTGCTCATTAGGTTCTCATAACGTTGACAATATTTTTAAAACTATTTTAGATACACAAGCAATGAGTGACATCTAGTAATATATCATTGCTACTCAAGTGACGAGAATATCGAGATTCAACCTAACCTGTCTGTGACCATTTTCTTGTATAACACATTTCTTTTATCCTTGATATCTAGATTGATTCATGATACATAGACTGTATCATCCTCTCATCAATCTATGTGTTTCTTGATCTCTAAGTAGACTCACTTAACTAAATAAGTTTAATAACTTATATTGACTTACTTGAGCATGGATATGCATTTCAGTAGTCCTACTCAATCAAAGAGACTATAGATATCTCTGTAGAATTGATGCATGTTAGAGGAGAGAGGGGGTGAATAGCACTCATGGCTTTCACGTTTGTTGTTTTAGAAAACAAATAGAAGAAGATGTAGCGGAATAAAGATAGAAAAGTAAAACAATGCTAATATATTTCTTTTACTTGGTTGGGAGTCTGTGACGACTCCTACTCCAAGGTCCGAGATCATTGATCGCTTTCATTGGGAAATCACTATAAGCTCGAGAAATCTTTAAAAACTATGTCAAGTACAAGTATTGGAATTAACAATAAAGTTTACCGACAACAAAGAATTAGTAGTGGTTCATCAATTGGCAGAGCAGCATTGGAGCAGCGCACAAGAGAGAAAAAGTCGTTCAGTATCAATTGTTGCGAAGTGCTGGTCGAGACCCCTTTTATAGCTGAGTTAAACTTGATCCAGATCCACTGATCTTGGGATCACTGTCTGATTTGATGCTGATCGGTCGACTGAACCTGCTGAACCTGCCTGGTTTCCATCCAGATGATGCCGCTTCAGATGAGTCTTCATTTAGTCGATCGATCCCACCGTTCGGTCAACCAATCCCACTTTCCTTGTTGGCTTATCTGGTTTATTAGCCCTGTCCAATTGAGTCAATGTCTATCCACCGTTCGATAGACTGAACCCGAGGTTCGGTTGACCGATCCCTTGGTCAAACCTTAGCCGCAAGCTAATATGATCTCTGGGGTTCGGTCGAACGATTCGGAGATTCAGTCGATCGATCAAGGCCGTAAACATTAACCTGTAAAATGTTAGTTTCTTACAAAATAGAGTTAAAGAAATAGACAGATAGTATAAAATGAAACTTTGATAGTCTCCGGACTATCCGGTTCTGACTTTCGAATTTCACGAAAACCCTAGGTCGAATTGACGCCTACTGTTCCCTCTTTAGAGAACGCGTCCTCAGCTATTTCTCTCCGGAGAAATTATCTTTTGCTAGACCGGTCCTCTAGATCGTTTGGACTTTTGCTCATCGTCCAAGACTTTAGGACTTTATACTGAATGTCCGCTCCATGACCTGTCTAGACTTTCACCTGGTTCGCGAACCCCAGGATTTTCACCTAGAGTCCTCGACTCTTTGACTTTGACCAAAGTCCTCGACCCACTAAGTCTTCGCCCTTTCTCCTGAACCAGGACTTCATTGCCTATCCACAGCTAGGGCTTTCCATAACCTAGGGTTACCACCCCTAGGACGTAGAGTTACCTCCCCCTAGGATTTTCTACCTGCCTAGAATCCACTAGAACTTTCTTGATAACTCATTCACACTTATTAGACAACAAGTAACCTTAACTTTGAACACTTTGCTATTATCAAAACACATGTTTGATCGTCTGATGCTCCCTACACCAACAATCTTTTTCTTTTTATTATGGTAATATAGTTCAAAGTTAACTAAATACTTAGCTTTGAAAAAAAATTATTTTATTTAAAAAAACTTAGCTAAATACTTAGCATTGAAAATATTTTCTTAGAGAAAGCTTACTAAATACTTAGCTTTGAAAAAAAAATTTCCTTTTGAAAAAAAAAACTTAGCTAAATACTTAGCTTTGAAAAGATTTTCTCATAAATTTTTGAAGAAGTATTTGATTTTAACTTATAAACTTTCTTTTGAAATAACACCCCACAAGAAACCTTAAGAAAATTTAACTTCCTATTTCTCTCTCTCTTTTTAAAAAGTTTAAGTAATTTGTAGAGGATAGGAGCTTAACTAATTTAATTAATGCCTTGATTAATAACTATGACCCTAGAGTTCAAGAATGAAAAACATATATTTAATAATATAAAAGTATTTATTTAGTTTCCTAATTTTCTATCTCACCCATTCTATATTATCAAATAAGTTCAGCTTATGAGTTTGTATGAAATGGAGTTAAGTTAATTTTGAAGTTGCTTTTATCTCTGACTTTGAAAAATATTTATGATATTGAAAAATATTTAAGTTTGAATTTTAAAAATAATTTAAGTTAAATTTTAAATTAAAAAATGTTTAAATTTAAATTTGGATTTCAAAAATATTAAATTTTAAAAAAATTTAAGTTTGAATTTAAATCTAGATTGTATTTACTTTGATTTAAAGATTAAGTTAGGTTTAAGCTCGATTAAATAATTTTAAATCTAAATCTATCTCACCCTTTTTCTAGATTGTTAGTTAGGAAACCTTATCTATTTTGTGAGACGGTTAATTTTATCCTCAATTTTAATTAATATCTAAGGATTGATTTATGTTAAAGTTAAACTAAGATTTGACAGTTAGTCAATTAAATATTCATTTCAATAATTAGCTTCCAGACTATTGCGAGACACTATACCTTCTTGGGTATTGGATCATCAACCACTTTTAGACAAAGCATTTTAAAGAAATTGACTATTTAATTTTCTTCCTGAAAATCCTAGGTCTAACTAGTCAAGTGTAGATCAAGCTTAAGTCCTTATCTATCCTAATCTAAGCATGTATACAAAAAAATGTAGTAAATCAAACATTAATTAAGTTTATTTAATGAAAATAATTTTTATATTGGCTCCCCTGGATCATAACCTCGATAAGGTCTAACAAGGTAGTGGATTTGATCCTTGGAGATCCAATATTAATCAAGCCCAATTTGATTAGTCAGGTTAGACTTGGGGACTCATTTTTGGACTAAGTTTCTATTTGATCAATTTATAAAAGACAAGTAAGATCTAAATTTATGTTTAGCCTTATACCCAAGTCTGGATCAACTGTATACAACTCTTTGTTTTCCAAGAATCAGATCAAGATTCTTGGAATCCAAGGTGAACCATTCCAATGTATCCTTCAGTTCCTTGGCTTAATTTTTTAGGCTGAAATTTTCTTCCTTAAGTTGTTGGACATGAGTTGAAGTTTTAATCTAAACAGATTCAGTCAAGGAGCTTGGGTTAGCCACTTCCTTAAAGGTTGTTACCTCCTTTTAGAGTGACTTGACCTAGATATTGGATTTGGCCAACTTTTTTAATAGATATGAAATTAGATTTTGTAAATCATCGACTTGAGTACTAGCAATCAGAGAACTTACAATATTATTTGACCCTTCAGAAATGGATATGGATCCATGGCTTCTTTCGAACTCTATCTCTGATTCAACTCCGGCTTCAAATTCGGACTCTGTTTCTGTAACGTACGATTGTACTGGTAGAACAAGAAAGCTTGTTTGCTCATGTTCTTCGTAGAAATCTTCAGAGGATTCAGACAACGTTGCTTTCAAGGCCTTCCTTCTTCTTTACTTCTAGTTTAGACACTCCGGCTTATAGTGTCCCTTTTGATTGCAATTGTAGCAGATAACTCTAGACTTAGTCATCATGTTCAATTGATTCACCTTTTTCTTCTTAAGTGCTTTCTGAACTAGTTTGACTAGTTCGGTGTTGATTTCATCTTCTTCTGAGTCCGATTCATCTTCGGACTCGGGTTTAATCTGGCACTTGGCGTTTGGTTCCTTTGTTCTGTTTGTACCTGTGACTAAAGTAATACCTTTCTCGACTGGAAGTGTCTATTCGTGAAGTTCGAATTCAGAAATTAATTCATCTAATCTAATCAGGAAAGATCCTTAGATTCCTTGTAAGCATCTACCGTTGATGCCCGCAAGGTGTTCCTAGGAAAGGCATTTAGCGCATACCTGATGACATCACAATTTTCCACCTTTTAACCAATTGCATGGAGACCATAGAGAAGGTCTTGGATGCATCCTCCTGTATTTTTATATTATACAATTTATTTATAATCAAATCTCTTTTACTTACCTTAGTATTGGAGGTCCCTTTATGCAGTTCGATTTGCTTCTCCCATAAGTTTTTGGCGCTTGTAAATGGGCTGACTCAGTTCAACTCTTCTTTGGTTAGTTCACATTGTAGGGCTTGAGTCGCCTTGGTATTAGCCTCGATAGTTTCCATTAAGTGTGTCCTAGTTTTCGCATGACACAAGTGCTCTGGTGGTGTCGACTGGTAGGGAGAGATCCGTTTGGATGATGATCCACATTTCTACCTCAGTCTTCAGATAGTACTTCATTCATCCCTTCCAATAGCTGAAATCTTTGTCGGAGAATAGTGGTAGGCGAGCAGTACTGTAAGCTTCTAGTGGGCCATTAAAAAGAGCTCTTGTACAACAAAAACAAAAATATGTCTCAAGACTAGGTCTTAGCTTAGTAGTGCAGAATAAAACATTAAACAAATAAAAGAACTCGAGTGGTGTTGCACCAGTTTCGAGAAAGAAGAAAACTCAATTGTGAGAAAATTGAGTAGAAAGAGGCAACAATACCAATTCTGATCGACTCTGAAAAAAACTAATACTCAAAAAATTTGCTTGAATAGTGGTTTCACTGATTCGAAGCGGCCCTGCTCTAATACTAATTGTAGGATCAATGCGTGCTAGATAAGGGGAGGGGTGAATAGCACTCGTGGCTTTCACGTTCATTTTTCGAAAAACAAATAGAAGAAGACACAATGGAATAAAGATAGAAAAGTAAGATAATGCTAACATGTTTCTTTTACTTAGTTCAGAGCCTGTGACGACTCCTACTCTAAGGCATGCGATCGTTGATTACTTTCATTGGGTAATCACTATAAGATCAAGAAATCTTTACAAAAGATGGCAAGTACAAGTATTAGAATTAACAACAAAGTTTACAAACAACAAAGGATTAGCAGTGGTTCGTCAATTGTCGAAGCAGAATTGTAGCAGCGCACAAGAGAGCAAAAGTCATTTAGTATCAGTTGTATCGAAGTGTTGGTCGAGGCCCCTTTTATAGCTAAGTCAAACTTGATCCAGATCCATTGATCTCGACATCACTATTTGACTCGATGCTGATTGGTCAACCGATCTAGCTATTCGGTCGACCGAACCTACTGAACTCGCCTGACTTTTCATCCAGATGCTGCTGCTTCGGATGAGTCTTCATTCGGTCGACAGATCCCACTGTTCGGTCGATCGATCCTACTTTCCTTTCTAGCTTATCTAGTCCGATCAACCCAGTCTAATTGAGTCAGCACCTATCCATCGTTTGGTCGACTAAACTCGAGGTTTGGTCAACCGATCCCTTGGTCAAACCTTAACCGCAAGCTGATATGATCTCCAGGGTTCGATCGACCGATCAAGGCTGTAAAATTCAACCTATAAAATGTTAGCTTCCAACAAAATAAAGTAAGATAAAATAGATAGATAGTATAAAATGAAACTTTGACGGTCTTTGGACTATCCGGTTCTAACTTTTAAATTTAACGGAAACCCTAGATTGAACTGATGTTTATTGTTCCCTCTTCGGGGAATGCATCCTCACCTACTCCTCTCAGGGGAAATTATCTTTTGCCAGACGATTCTCCAAACCGTCTGGACTTTTGCTCAATATCCGAGACTTCAGGACTTCATGCTGAACGTCTACTCCATGATCCGTCCAGACTTTCACCTGGTTCGCGACCGCTAGGATTTTCACCTAGAGTCCTCGACTCTAGGATTTTGCCCAAAGTCCTTGACATGTCAAGACTTTGCCCAGTTCCTTGGACTAGGACTTCGTTGCCTAACTGCAGCTATGACTTTCTATAACCTAGGGTTACCACCCCTAGGACCTAGAGTTACCTTCTCCTAGGATTTTCCACCTGCCTACAATCCACTAGAACTTTCCTACAAGCTCATTCACACTTGTTAGACAACAAGTAACCTTAACTTTGAACCCTTTGTCATTATCAAAACACAGGTTCGATCGTCTGGTGCTCTCTGCACCAACAATCTCTTTTATTATATGGAAGGAACAAATCTCATCTACATCATTTACTTCCCTCTGTATAGCTCATTGCATTCCCAATGAATGACTTTATAGTCTACCTTATTATAGGTATTGTTTGTTGATGCCAAAGTATATAACTTCTTATATGGGGAACAATAGTGACTTTAGGTCTAAGAACTATTTATACTAATAGTCACTATGAGATGTTTATGAACTCATAGAACGATCCATAAAACTTCTCATGGTGGGTAAATTTAGTATATATTCTCTAATATATATCCATATATCAACTGGATATCTTATATTGCCCCTGTTTATTAACACTTGACTAGGAATATTTAAGAGTAGTGTTCTATATATATATATCAATAGTTTCCCACAATCAATTCAACCAATTGATATCCTATAAATTAAAACCCACTATTGTAGGGTATTATTATATTTATTCAGCTAACAAACATGATGCAAATATAATAACTAAAACATTATCTTTTATTGATAATTTGATACAATATGTCCTAAATCAATCAACTTACAATTGGCTCTTAGAGATGACACTCCTGATTGAGAACCGAGCACTGCTAAGTCCTAGTGGAGCTAGACAACTGAAGTCCTAATTTGGAATCAAGAAGGAGCTAAATCTTGATTGGGAACCAAGTAAGAAAGTCTTAGTTAGGAATTAGGTGAATCAAGTTTAAGTGAAGTCAGCTAGGAGCTGAAGGCTTGGCAGACGAAGTCCAAGTGGAGTCAGATGGGAACTAAAGCTTGACCACTCACTTTAAATGAGCCAGCTGGGAGCTAAATATCTACCCAAATAAGTACGAGTAATTTTAAATTCTCTCTCATAATCATTACACGTAACAATTGTAGGGAAGCAAGTTTGACGGTTCTAAAAAGGGTAGTCTAGGCGACTGGTTGGTGATAACTACTGATAGGCGAAGTCAGAGGGTTATGGGCGACCAGAGCTATGGTTTGTTGGGTGTGTCTATGCATGTTTTTAAAAAATTTATTTCAAAAATAAGCAACAGAAGCATAATACTTTCTTAAATTATTATAACATACATCACATACATACAGGATTCACATGTGTAAACATAATCATAGAAAATACAACTCTTTGAATTGATTATACATGTCGGAACACATTTAGAAGAAACAACATCAACTAGCTAGCAAACTTAACCAAGTTTGCCTCTATCAATATCCACACCGAGATATGTTCGAGATGATTTCTCTAAGCCATAAGTTTTCATCTCTAATTTGGTACTAGGCAAAGGAGGAAGATGATGGATCTAAGAAAGGAATCCACATGACCTGATTTATGCTTGGTGGTCAAAGCAACTCGACGACACAAAAGGAGAAGAGAGGCAACAATTCCTTATTATTGTCTAGTGGCACAACTGCTATCCAGCTATTGTCTAGTGGCTTAGAATTTGGCAGTAAGGGAGGGCAGCAATGCAGGAGGATCCCTAGATTTTTATTATTTTTTTTATTTTTCATATTTCTTGTATTTAAGTCATTTTTTGTATTTAGGGTATTTTTATAATTTTTATCTTTTTTATTTTTTATATTTTGAGTCTGTTTAAGAATTTAGGATTGTTAACCTTTAATAATTTTTTTTTTTTTAGAATTTCTTTCATCTCATTATAAAGTAGAAATTATAGTCTATATATAGAGATTTCATTCCTTTCTTTGAGTCATAGGGAGAGTCTATATAAGCATATGTATAACTGGTTGAGGAATCAATCCTCTATTATTGAATAATATTTCCTTTTTTTTTAAGAAAAATCTAGAGGAAAATAGTTATTTCTTCTTGCCTTCTTTTCAATTCCCCTCTTTTTGTCAGTTTGTAGGATAATCGCTATACTGCCGGCGTAAGACAGCAGTGGTGGCTAGCTGGAGGGCTTGTCCGATGGTTGGGGTGGTCATTGGTGGGTTGGAGGCGGCAGCACAACCGACGGTGGGGGAGGGGGATACTAGTGGCACAAAGTGGACAACAACACCTTGCTATTGTCTGGCAGTATAACAACCACTACTGGCGACTGTGAGGTCGATGGGAGGGGGATGCTGGCCGGACCGCCGACGGGAACATGGCAGACAGTGGTGGCTAGCTTCGGTGGCAACTCCTTGGGCGGCGGCAAGAGAGGGAGAAAATGAGAGTAGAGAAACATAATCATTATTAGGTTTAATTCCAATAAAATTATTGTCTCTTCTCCTCATGGAGCTAGGGGTATATGTATACCTCTTCCAAATGACTTGGGGAGTAAATCATCTTCCAACCGTTTATAATTGTGCAGCGTATATTACATGATGCGGAAAGTTATATTATTATAGTAACCCTTCTCTTGATATTTGTAGGCTCACTTTAAAAAAACAGAGTGATTTGTGATCTTTAGCTATCGATCAAATTTAGTGATTTGACAAAAGCTATTAACTCTTTCTCCATGTTAGCAACGTGTTAATTTGGATTAGTTTATATCATCTTGCAAAATAAGATACTGAAATGTATCATCCAAGCCTTCATTCAACACTGTGCCTACCTCGCTACAACACCAACAATCTCATCTCACTTAGCTTGCCTTAATGCGATGACACTTTATCCTTCGCTGACCATAAAATTGGTATTTTTGACAAATCAAAGAGTGATTCTATTGTCTTTTGTGTTTAGGGAACGTTTTGGATTTGTAATGCATGACTTTTCAAAGTCATGGTGTCGTTCATAGAATGTTTAGCACATGATGCAATGCACTTCAAAAGCGGTTTAAATGTTTTTTGTGTTGTTGTCTGCTGCATTATTAAAAATGCACTTCAACAATGGTTCATTGCATCGAATCCACTTGATAACAATAGTGTTATCGACATTAACTGATGGAGATATTGTCGGAGATATAAAATTTTTATTGAATTTAATTATTCTATGCTGCTAATTTTTTTTAAAAAAAAATTGGATTAGTTTATATCATATAGCAATTTAGATAAAATAAGATACAAAAACGCAGAGACGGAGCCAAGTACACTAATTAAACTCCTTTATTTTATAAAGGCTATTTTTATATCATAACCTTTATCATTTAGATTTGTCTCTATAAAATCTATCAAGAAAAAGTACTTCAAATCAGAATACATATGGTTGTTATTTTAGAACTAAAACTCATATTCATTGTCTACATACGGATAAATGTCACTTAAATTTTTTTACACTTCTACTTATAAGTTTAGGAAGTTCTTTAAACTCCAACAACGAAATTGTGAGCACAACAGTGAACTCAAAGTTATGATGTATGACATAATATTATGTCAAGTGTGCCTGAGTAGGTTACTTGATAGATAATAAAGACTTGATTGAGAACCAAGCTCTATTAAGTCCTAGGAGCTTGACAACTAGAGTCCTAATTTAGAATTAGGCAAGGACTAAATCTTGATTGGGAACTAAGTAAGAAAGTCCTAGTTAGAAATTAGGTGAATCAAGTTTAAGTGGAGTCAGCTAAGACCTAAAGGCTTGGCAGACGAAGTCCAAGTGGAGTCAAATAGGAACTAAAACTTGACAAATCACTTTAAATGGGTCAGCTGAGAGCTGAATATTTACCCAAGTAAGTATGAGTAACTTTAAATTTTCTATCCTACTCATTATGCGTAACAATTGCAAGGAACCAACTTTGACGGTTCTAGGTGACCTGAAGGGAGTCCAGATGACTGGCTGATGATAATTCTCGACGGACGAAGTCAGAGGGTTACGTGCGACCGGAGCTATGTCTGTTGGGTGTGTCTATGTGGGCTTTTAAACATTTGTTTCAAAATTAAGTAGCAGAAGCATAATAGTTTCTTAAATTATTACAACACACATCACATACCTATAGGATTCACATGTGTAAACATAATCATAGAAAATAAAATTCTTTGTTTAGATTATACATTTCAGATGATGTGTAAAGGAAATGAAATCAACTAGCAAATTTAACCAAGTTTGCCTCTATCAATATACACGCTCAGATATGTTCGAGACGACTTTACTAAGCTACAAGTTTTCATCTCTGATTTGGTACTAGTCAAAGGAGGAAGATGGATCTGAGAGAGGAATCCATACTACCCGATTTGTGCCCAGCGGCCAAAGCAACTCGATGGTACAAAAGGGGAAGAAAGGACAACAACACCTTGTTGTTATCCAACGATAGAGCTGCTGTCCAACTACTATCCGACATCTTAGAAGCTGATAGCAAGGGAGGGCAGCAGTGGTGGCTAACAAGAGGGCTTGTCTGGTGGCTGGGTTGGTCGGTGGTGGGTTGGAGGCGACAACACAGCCAGCGGTAGGGGATTCCGGTGGCACAAATTAAATTAGACAACAGCACCTTGCCACTGTCTGATGGTATAACAACTGCTGCTAGAGGCTGTGAGACAGATAGGAGGGGGTTGCTAGCCAGGACGCTTTTAGGAATAGGGCAGCTAGCAGTGGCTGGCTCTGGGCATCAACAAGACTAAGGGAGCAAGTCATCTTGCAAGACTTGGGCAGTGGCAAGAGAGGGAGAAGAGGAGAGGAGAAAAACATAATCACTATTAGGTTTAATTCCAATGAAATTATTATCTCTTCTCCTCATGAAGGGGTATGTATATATATACCTCTTCACAATGACTTGGGGAGTAAATCATCTTCCAAACCCAATACCTAATAGCAAAATAATTTGCTATCATTAAGCTTGGTTCAAAATCAAACCAACTTGGTACAATACCAAACCACTCTTGATTCATTATTAAATCAAACCAATTTTGTTTCATAACTAAACCAAAAGGGATTCATCCTTGCCTACAAGAGTCATGACCCACCATCGCTTCTAGTCTAACAAATATCTTCCATATTTTTTTCATTCATTTGGTTCTTCTAGACTTAGTCTCTCTCAATCTGAAAATCTAATTCTCAAACTTATTACAAGTCTTTTGGATATACTTGTAATGCATGTGATCCAATAGGATTTTGGTTTATGTTGGTTGTCCATAATTAACCATTAATTATGGATTGATTATGAGTAGCACCTAGAATACATCATGATCTCCAATTATTAAAAAAATTACAGTTGATCCCAGAACTATTCTGAACCCTTCAGCAGCTACAATTATAGGTGTGTCTATTCTTTTAATTCATCTTATATCCACTTGATTCAAGACATGGTCTATGTGTCAATCCCTACAAGGCTGACTACGTCACACTTAGCCCAAGTAGTAGTTCCTTATTATGAGGATTCAAATTACTCAAACACGTGTCTAAGAAGATCATCCTCTTGACATGTAATGCTTTGGCTAAAGACTTACAAGTAATAATTCTAACAAGAGGTCATAAAGTATATATGTCTCCTTATAAAAGGAGTGGTGAATCCTCTATGCATATTCAAACACCTTCAAACATACTAACTTATATTCAAACACCTTCAAACATACTAACTTATAAGCAATTATCCCAGACTTGAACCTCCTAGGAGATGATGGTTACCATGATGTTAAAGTATAAGCCTCTATAACCAATATGACATGAATACCTCAAATCTAAGAAAACTTACACTCAAGCTGCAATGATATCTTCATCAACATGTAAAGAACTACATGAAGTCTCATATCAGGTCATATCCAATGAACTAGTTACTCTTAACCAACATTCATACATTAACTTTCAACATCACAATGTTTCAAGTAAGTGAGGACCAATTGCTTGGATAAACCAAGGAGCATAACATATACTAGTCTTACAAAATTAATGATGTCCAATCTTATCAATTCATCAACTAGGAAATATTTTAATATGCACATAATTACACATGGAGAGATATGCACTAATTATGATTCAATCTCAATTCCTCTCATGTTATGCATTGTATTATAGATTTCATTAATTGAGTTTAAGATAAATATCATATACATATAAAATACATACTCAAATAAGAAATTTTATTTATCCTATAAATAATATAATATCTAAGGTAATTGTCTTAAGACACCTCTCAAATATAACATATTCTCACTTGGCCTAATGTCAATCACTTTGGTATCATATACCAGAGGACTCGACCTGACTCTAAAACTTACTTTGTGTTAGAGCCTTTGTCAAATGATCCACTAGGTTATTTTTTGTGAGAAGTTTTTAAATTTGTATTGCTCTCCTACTTATAATCTCTATGATTAAATGATAACAGTGAAGCACATGTTTAGATCATTGATAATACCTTGGCTCCTTGGCCTATGCAATGACCCTATTGTTGTCGCAATAA
Organism: Zingiber zerumbet; assembly: GCA_037833815.1. NCBI lineage: Eukaryota > Viridiplantae > Streptophyta > Magnoliopsida > Zingiberales > Zingiberaceae > Zingiber > Zingiber zerumbet. Next base: position 21,047,116 of record JBBMJZ010413115.1, on the reverse strand, counting down.
ACTGGTAATGCTTCAACAATCCTCAAAACCACACAAAGTTTAATGATGAACTTCATGATCTAAACTATTTCCTTTACCGCTTTAGAAGTTGCAATATATTCTGTCTCAGTAGTAGAATAAGCAACGGTTGCATGTTTGGAACTTTTTCAACTAATTGCACCTCCATTTAAGTAAATATGTATTTGTATTGCGACTTGGAGTATCCTTATCCGTCTGGAAGTTATCATCAGTATACCCACATATATCATATCACCTTCTCCATATGCCAAGAACAAATTATCTTTGTAAAATACCGAAAATGAGCGAATCACCATAAGGGAATTTTCTGGAAATTTTTTGGAGCCCGTATGACTTAGGTTACGGGGATAAAAACTGGGCCCCGGGAAAGCCTAAAGCCTGTTTAGGCTACCCTATTTAAGCGAGGAAAAGTTTGATTTTTTTTCCTTTTTGTTTTTGTTTATTTCCTTTTTTTCTCCTCCCGCGTGCCCTAGCCTCCCTCTTTGCCGACGTTGTTCCCTTCCCAACTGGCGTCGCAAAACCACCGTATGTGACGGTTCCTTCTCCTCCCGCGTGCATAAAGCCAAGACCAAGAGAAGCCGACATTTCTCTTCTCCTTCTTCCTCCCCGAGCCAATTCCCCTTCCTTCTCCTCTTTCCCTTCTTTTGTGCCCTAGCCGCTACTGTGAGGTCTGAGCCCCATCCCCACTGCCGCCAGCGACGCCAAGCACCTCTGCACAGTGCCGCTAACCTCCCCTATGACTTAGCGCCACTGTTGTCGCCCACAGCTGACCGACACCATGTGTCCACCGCGTCGAGCCCTAATTCTTCCTTTGCGCGCCATTGCCGATCGCCAGCTTGCTTCTTCCCTCTGTTCACAGCATCTCGACCCATCACCTCCTCTTGGCCTTGATCACGCCGGCGCCAAGACTCATCATCGCCGGCGCAGAGCCATAACAGGCTCCACCTTTCCGAGGCCTAGCACTGACCTTCACCACTGCTTGATATTGACCCAGGGTGGTTGTGGTTTTGTTGGCAGCCAGATCAAGCATTGCTTGAATCATAATTCAGTGGACTCGTCGATTTGCCGTGAGCCATCACCAGAAGAGCTAGGTATTGTTAGATCAGGTACAACCTTAAGTTGATCGGAGTTCTGGGCGATTGATCTATACTTAGCTAGCTGTTAATTTTGGTTTGATTTGGAATGTAGGAACTATATTTAGGGATTAGTGCTAATTGGGGATAAATCGCATAGAGGGCAGCAGCAGTTTACCTTGCTCCTACCACCAATTTCCAGTAGCGACCATCCTCTGTTGTGAGTCAACAGAGAACTCTTCGAATTGGTAAGTTTTGTGTTAAGTTATGTTAGCAAGAAATGTTCATGTAAATATATATATTGAATTAGGTTTTAATTGGATTATATGGTTAGATGATAGATTTATATTAGGTGAGATTTGGTTGATTTAAAATCTAATGAATGAATTAGGGTTCCTGGTAGATAAGGATTTTGATTTAGCTATTGGATTAATTATATGCACGTTATTACAGAACTTTGATTCGAGACGGTATCTCGACGAGGGATCTATTTCGGATACGATCCTCTTATTGGAGATGGGCACCTTGACTTATCTTTGATAATGTCATGTTGATATATTTAGTAGGTTATAACTTTTAGTAATAATTATGTTCGTCTTTGCTTCGGTATGTCATACCTGTTGCATGCTTGTTTTACTTACCTGTTTGTATTCATATCTTCTTGATTATATATGTCCATAGAGGTAGTGACATACCATGCCTTACGATACACCGGACTAGGTTTTTATCATACCTAACCTGTGAACCTTAGACCTTCGGATTTGACACATCGATGCTATGGTACACATTTTATATATATATATGGATATTGACATGCTTAGTGGCATGCATCATCTGAATGATTGCATGCTGAGCGATTGGTAGCTCCATTATTGTTGAGCTCATAGCTAGTTACATGGATCTGCACACACCACCACTCACGGGTTAGTGGTATATCAGACAGGGTGTAGTGCTAGCTCTATCGGTGCTCTACTGGTCCACTCATGGGTAGCGTGACGCAGCGTGGTAGCACGTCAGGGCTCCCTCCACTGGATTGTCTTAAGGAGATGAGAGCATTGCGCTCCCCCACTTATGATTTGGGGTAGGAGGATAGGTGTACTCCGACAGCATCCTATCCACTCGTTCACTCATCAAGAGCAGTGATGGCAGAGTGCACGGTTGTCACAGCCCTAACCACTTGGTATCACCATCGTGTGTGAGACGGCTGACTAGAGAGTAGGGGTGACCAGGACATGTCATTGGCATCATACACATTGATGCATTTACTGATTGTGTTTGTTGCACTTATATGCTGCATTTGGATGGATGCATATGTTTGACATGCATACAGGATTTATGATACTCTCGGTCTGACGACCTGACTATTCTGATAGGAGGCCCTGGTGAGTATAGTTCTCTTCAGCCCTTTTCTATTGTGCATTTCCAGCTTTTGTCTAGGAGATTGTACTTCATAGTTATTACTATTTGTTATAGTTTACTATACATGTCAAATAGGTATTCGCTGAGTGTTGGACTCACCCCTGTATATATATTTTCAGATATCAGGTAGAGGCATGTGGAGTCGCTTGAAGTATCCTGTCTACCAGTTCCCACGTCACATCAGAAGACTTACCATTCCCATTTATGTTTTATTTGTTTTATGTATAAGAGTACTTAGCATTGTATATTTTGGTTTTGTCTCTGGAGTGTTGTTATGTGTTATTTGTTGTGTTGTGTAAGTCTAGCCGGCTAGCAGTCTTTGTTTTTTGTATGTGATGGCTTTTATCGTTTTCCACTGAGTTTTTGGTTTTTAGTGCAGCCGTGTGGGTTGTTTATTATTTAAACTGTGTGGTTGTTAGTTATTTTATTGTTATTATTCCGGTCGTGTTGGCCGAGATATATGTGGCACTGAGGGCATTGTAGATATGTCTCAGATTGTCGCCCGTACAGGGGAGATGCTGCTGAAATTTCTTCTGGGAGGGACTCTCCCGAGGCGTGACATAAAGGATAATCTAGTAGATCCATTAACCAAAGGGTTAAATAGAGAGTTAGTTGCAAGCTTATCGCTGGGGATGGGCTTAATACCGATGGAAAATGTGGTGCCTGAAACTATTGGTACCCCAAGGGTAGTTTTGATGTAATCAACCAAGTTAAGTTAAGTCATATTGTGTTTAACCCTTTGTCTAAATGTGTAGAAACTTAGGAGCATAGGGTATCGAAGAAAAGACGCAGCTAGCGAGAAGGATGGCACAGGAGAGAGCCGACAAGCTCAGTGCGTTTGAGGGACGAGGTATTGCGGAAGAATACGCGGATGGACGAGAAGGAGGCACGCTGCATTTCTAAGGGACGAGGAGCCAGAGTGGAAGCTTGCTCAAGAAGGCTGAAAGTTGGGTTCGAGTGAGCCCTATTCTGGATGTCTAAGATCACCAAAGCAAGAGGAACAAGAGTAGAAGACCTAGACCGAGACGAGCGAAACTAGAGCATAAGGCTCGGACTGGAAAAAGTCAACTTGGTTGACTTTCCTAGTCTGAGTGCCCGAAATTAAATTCTATTCGGATCGTGTTTGACTGTGATCCGTTGTGAAGGGGATAAAGCTTTATCCCCCTTCAGGTGCCTGGAACCCTTCCAGGTGTCTCGACCAAGGCTATAAATACAGCCTTGGTCCCAGAAGTTATAAGCACAACAAACATTTTGAGAAACAACACTTGAACACTTCCAGTTATCCATTTAGCTTTCTGTTTTTATGTGATCATTATTGTAAAGAGGCTTTTCCGCCTGAAGGAGATATTAGTGCGCTCAACTTTCTTGGATTAATAACCTCCCGGTTGTAACCAAGTAAAATCTTTTGTGCCTCTGTCTTTTTTATTTCTTATCATTTCTTATGCAAGTGTTCTTTAATTAAGTTAGTTGTCCGAGAAATATTGTTCTTTTGTTTTATTTGTGCAGGGGCTATTTGAC
>JBBMJZ010413115.1:21018625-21029927 GCA_037833815.1 Zingiber zerumbet | reverse complement strand
AAATTTGAAATTAAATTTGAATTCGAATTTGATTTGAATTCTTCAAATCTTGATTCAAGTAAAATTAAATTATAGTTGAAAATGGCTCAAATTCAAATTTGATTCAAATTATTCAAATTTAATTTTTTGAGCATATTCGAACCAAAACTCACGAGCATATTCTAACCTTAATTTTATTATATAATAATATAAAATAAAATCTCATGAATGGCTTGTAAATAATCGATTAAAATATTAAGGATTCGAGTTCGGCTCAAAAAATTATCAAACATGTTCAAGATCAAATTCAAAATTTTCAAATATGAATCAATTATTTTAAGAAAAATTGATTCAAAAAGCTCACAAGCTAACTTGATTCATTTGCCCCCGTAATAACCAATGATAAAAGCAAGTGGGAGGAAATATTTTCATGGGGTAACTATTTCAAAAAGCTCACAAGCTAACTTGATTCATTTGCGCCAAACTTATCTTTCTAACGTTGAACACACCCCCCCCCCCTATTGACAGCCCACCCACTTTTAAGCCCAAAAGAGACTTGGCCTATAACCTTGATCTACTATTTTTCTTTTAGATCCTTCTTTGAGATCATTTTAATTAACTTTCTAAAATGTTATCATCATATGGATATTATTTGAGATCCCTGTTTAGGATATTATCATTCTTTAAATATCATTCTATACAACTTTCTAGAATATTATATCAATAAGATATTGTAGGATCATGTAAAAACTCTAGAAAGGGCGAATAGCATTTTTAAATTGTAAAAAAAAAATAGTCTATTTTGAAAGAGTATTTCAAAAGGATGTTTGGAAATCAGATATGCCACGGATAGAATATTGATTTTCAGTGGTAATGTTAATTTGAAAATCAAACGTGTTTTCAAAATCTTAAAGAAAATAAGTGCAACGATAGGATAGAAGAGACACAAATATTTAATATAGATCAGAAACTCCACGGCCTATGTTTTATTAGGTGAAACACTCCTTAATATAAAAATCTTTTTATAATTATTAAGAGGCGAAAAATCATTTTACAAAGTCATAATTATAGTATTAAAACTTTTTAGCTTTAAAAAGAATTTGAAATTTAGCATAAAAAGCAACAAAATCGTAAAACAAGCAATTAAGAACATGATAGTTGTTTTAATAAATCATAATATAAAAATATTAAACTGACTAAAAAATATGAGCACTGTGTTGCCTGTAGAGAGCTGATATAAGGAAGTAATGTGCGAACATTAAAAGTTTGTTGACATCCTAATTGAGCAACATCAAGCCACTATTTATAGACGTTGTTAGGTATGATTTGGTCGACCATCTTTGTCATTCTAGTCAACCAAACTGAGAGGTTTAGTCATTATTAGTTATCTGAATATTGGTTGACTAACTTTGTCATTCTGGTTAATCAACCGATCTAGTTGATCACTTTCTGCATATTGATCAAGTAAACGGACTGCCACATACACCATTTCATCTAGATCAACTGCTAACTATATCATTTGGTCGATCAATCTACACACCTTGGTTGACTAACTTGGATAAGTTTCACTAACTTTCACTAACTGAGAAAGTGGTCAACTACATCGGCAAATGTGGTCAACTAATTATGTATGACTTTTTCGTTGATTGGCTTTCTGTTGACTTCGTCAGGTGATCGATTAACCCTATCTATGTGGTCAACCAACTCTAGATTTTATCTGTAGCAAAGTCTATCTTTGGCCGTGTATTTTGATGGGTTGGGCATGTGATTGACCAATTTGGCAAATCAAAATTATTTTATTTCAGCCAAATTATATGTTGACTGTAAAATTCTAGTCAATTAATCGATGACATCTAATCCATCAACTTTGGATAAATCCAAATTATCTTATTCTAAAATTTTCTTTTGACTATGTGTCTATGTTATCAACTAAATTTTGCAACTTGGTCAACAAATTAATTATTTTTGTGAATATTAACAATTAAATATAGAATATAATCTGATGGAGCAACTATTTATAGCCAAGTTGACCTTAGTTAATTGTTTGTTAATTTTGACTTTGGAACAACTGTCAAGTACCTAGGTAGCAAGAAAACCACTCCCATCCCAAGGTTAAAAATCGCTCCCTCATAGCCTTTTTTGCTAGGTCCTCCCATAGACTTCTTACCTATCTGGTATTTACTTGTCCTCAATTTACCAATACTCCTCATGTGTCTAGTGTTTAGTCGTTCTAGGACTTCTTACATGTCAAATGTGTGCGGTCCACTTGATTCATTTGAACTTTTATCCTGTATATTAAATATCCAATCCTCTTAACCCTTCTGGACTTTTCTCCTATTTGCAAATGTCAGGTCTTTTAACCCATTTAGACTTTTCTCATGTTTATCAAACGTCAAGTACTTTGGACCCATTTGGACATTCCCATTGCTCTTACATTATACCTATCAAGTTCTCTTACATCTGCACACTTAACACACGTATTAAATTACATAATAATTAATTTTAAATCATTTGTCATATATCAAAGCATAGGTTCGACTACTTAGTTCTTATTTGTACCAACAATCTTCTATTTTTTATATTTGACAACCCATTTAAAGTTAATATAAATATTACAATAAAATTAAATTTTAAAATTTCAGAATTAAGATTTTGCACTTATGCTTCGCACTTGCATTTTCCCTCTTAATTATGTTTTTTTATTAAAACAAATAACTTTAATTAAAGATTACATTTCTCTCTTGTTTTTAAAAGCGAAGTGAAATATGTCCATTTTAAGTTTATAGCAGTTTATGAAAATTTAATTAATTTTCAAAAATCATGCAATACTTTGAGATCTTTGTTAATTACTGAATAAAAAAAAAAATACTAGCAAATTATCATTGCAAATTATCAAATATTAGAAAATCAAATATCTAAACAACCAAGTCAGATTTAAAAAAAATAAACATATGCATGACAAAATATATCCAATTATTCAAATCTCCATGCATTTGACATAAAATTCAAACGTCCAAGCATAAATAAAAATATAGTCACCCAAACACAGTAAAATATATCAAAAGGAATAGATAAAAATCCAGATCCAAACATCAAATATCAAAATATCCAAACATGATAGATAATCAAACATTCAAGCATATACTATCTAATCCTCAAAGGATGTAGGATTTTGGCTTATGTGTCAGAACCTCAACATCTCATACATCTCTTATTGTTGGTGTTGCAAGTTGTTGAACTCCTGTCTAAAATCATAGAAGACTGAGATACCCTTCCTGAGCTCCTCAAATCCAACTGTCACTGTCTCTTTAGGCCGGGTAAATTTCTATTCCATTATGGAAGGTTGTGGGAGTGTTGGAAGTGGTGGCTAGGGAATAATTGTACGTCATCGTCATCTTAGGAACAATCTGACAACCAGGTCTCCATATCATGGTGTGGTCATCCTTAAGCCTCATATGTCAGAGACCAATCTAGTGGAACTGTTCTAAGAACGGCTTTACATTACCCCGGGACATGTCTAGTCCTAATGATGCTAAGAATGATGCTAAGAATGATGTAAATGTAACAGAAGGGCATATAAATAGTTTTCTATCTTGGAATAGAGAAATGGATGATAAACTAAAAAATCTGTAAAGCGACATCTATGTCAAGTCACTGATAGAGGGCATACATTATAAAACGATGAGGTAGCCAGAGCTTAGCTTGACCTCAAGTGGTAAAATGTAACCCATGACAACTTTGTACAAAACGTTGCTAGGTGCACTGAGATGGACAGAACTAAAGAAGGTGACTGTGGGTGGTCAATGACCATGAAAGAAATGTGAATACATAGTGCCCACAATCAAATCAGAAAATGGGATAGATAGAGGCTCAGTAAAAAGGAAAACAGATAAAAGTGTTCATCAAGGGACGACAACCCAGGTGATCTCTAATGATGGCAAGGATCAAAATGATGTCCATGCAACCTACCCTAGTGTCATATGTAAACTAGTTAACCTAAGGTTGTTGTAAAACTCTGAATACCCATCAAGGTTAATTGATTGACTACAGAAAACTATAGCCTATGGTATCCATAGCATCCCTATAAAACTTAGAGATAAATGGGTTGCTCAAATATCAAGCAATAATGATTTATAAACCCATCAGTTAAATTGTTGCCTCATTTCCTCAATCAGGAAATGAGAATCAGTGCTAGGCATGGTAATGAAGGGTACTTGGGATTATTCCTCCTCATGATCATCTATTTATACACAATATCTAGACTTAACGAATGTATATGATGTCATGTGGTGCAATAAAAATGAGATTAGTCTAACTCAATGAAAAATTTGTATGAAAAATAGAAAGCTATTTAGCTACGAACTGCAGGCGACAACACGATACCACAAACGGGTCTCATGAGCGGTGCATAGATAGTCATTTTCTACTGACAATAACACATTACCACGAACAGGACTTGTAGACAGAGACTCTCAGCCTCAGGTAGTGTGTGAGGGAACAATAAATAGCCTAAGTAAAATAGCAACAATTTCATCTGGTAGAGAGCATAAATAACAAAAAAAATATAAAAGGACAAGCAAGGAAAAAGTAAGTTACAATTGAATGAGTAGTGTGTAGTATCACAACAATTCTAGTAAGAGCAATAAGCATGAATCATAAATGAGGATAGCTAGATATCAATCGACATAGAAAGGTCAAGCAAATTAAAGGATAAGTAGCAATCAAAAGAGTAGAGTATCATACAATTTTATAACCTATCTAAACTAGTATAAAGTAAAACATCATGCATCAAGATAGTTCTAAGAGGCCAAAGGAGAGAACTTACCCGCCAATAATGTATCATTGTCTTGACTTGGAGCAACTCCACATTGCTTACCACATACCATAGGAGTCTTCGGCTCTGACACAACATACTTCGCCTGCTTTGAGACAAACTTTTTTGTGGTCATCTTCACTAGCATCAAATATTTCTAACGCCTTCCATTTTTCTATGCTCTTCAACTACATTGTGTTGTTCTTCTTCAGCATTAAGCATATGTTCTTGCTTAACATTTTCATCGTCTTCATCCTCTATGTGATCACTTTCATCCATGATTTCTTCATCAATTGTATCAAAATCCTCCACTTCAATAACATCGCCTTCTTCATCCTTTGTTTTCTTACTGAATGGAAAACAACTTTACTTGAACAAATTCCCACTTGAAGTTCTCCCAGTTACAATCCCATCCACTCCATGTGTTCTCCTAGGCACTAGAAGTGTAATTCACCGTGATTATACAAATCTCATATTAAGATTGAATACAACATCTAAATCTCCCACAGAAAACCTAACAGCAACCAAATATTCCTAGGTTATAGAACTGTGTTTCTCGAGTAGATCAGATTGCATTTGGTCCTCAACAGCACTTAAGCATATCTGCGTCTTGCTGAGTTATCTGATTTGCCCACAAAACATTTCTATAGAGCATATGTACTTTACTCCAAGCTACTCCTTACCACATGAAGCAAAATTGAAAATATCATGTCTGCTTTCATCTTGCTTGATTGCAATTAAGAAAAGTTAGGCAGTGCGTACACAAGCAAGTTAATTCGTACTTTGTATACGGATTATGAAATTATGTAAACTGTAAGGTAATGTCGCTGATACAAATGGGGGGAAAACTCATCTTGCAGGATGTCTAAGAACTCCAAAATACCAAAGTGAAAATCAAACTGCAAGTTGGGTAAAAATCAACTTGCAAGACTTGCCAGCAACCAACAATTCAGCGGGAACCTATCGAAAGAAGGACTATTGTTTTACCTATCTAATATGAACCAATCCAGCCGCCAAAAAACAACTCATGATCACAAAATATCCTAGATCTTGTAATAATACCCTGTGATATTTTGAATCTCAATGTGACCATGGAAGATCACCAACATCGATGCATTGAATAATGCTTTTCATCTGAAAAGGAATCTCAAGGGTATGATCGTAGTCTCTGTAAATTCTCACCAAAACACAACTGAAAATTAAACATATGACCTAAAAGGTTTTGCCCCGTTCGTCTCTAGCTCACACAAATTCCCTCCTGGAAGAATTCAAAAAAAAAACCATCAACATATTAAAAAAAGGAAGAAAGAAAGAAAAGCAAGAAAAGAGAACGTACGTTCTAATCTGCTAGGTTTTGTTGCACAGGTTCAAATTGTTGGAATCTTGACGTCGCTAGAGCGGGGGTGAATAGTGTCTCACCGGAATCGTCGCTTCTTACAATTGCTAGTACACAACGGAATACAAAACAAACTAACAAATAGAAAGCTAAACTAAAATAAGAAAAATAAAGATAAGCAAACCATAAAGACACGCTCATTGACGTGATTCGAAGATAAAAATCCTACTCCACGGCTGCCCGCAAGGTGGACGATCTTAATCCGTTGGTGGATGATTCCCCAAAAAGCTCCGGCTATCTCAAACCTTCTTCTCGGTGGAGAAACATCGCCACAACCTTGATCCAAACACCCTTAGATCATAAGAGAAGCTTGGAGGCTTTGCAAGACTACTAATAGGGGTTAACCACCTCTATTTCATCAATCTTAACCAAGCTTCCAATGCTTGGTTATATAGGCCACAAGTTAGAAAACCCAGCCTACCAGTCGACTGCCAAAACTAGCAGTCAACTACCCTCTATGGAAATTCGACCGTTACATCCCAACGGCTCGATACCAGTCGACTGCTAAAATATGCAGTCGACTGCTCCACACTGACCGAACGAACAGAACCATTCTGTTCGCACCCAGTCGACTGCGCCGGTCGACTGCACCAGTCGACTGCTAAAACATGCAGTCGACTGCTACAGTACTGCTACAGTAAACCCTAAATCCAACCCGAGTACATTCACTCAGCACTCGTCCTCGCCCGACCAACCTAGACCTAGCCTTCTAGCCTCCTCCATCAGCCTTGCGTCCCTCGGATGCCTTCTCATCCTTCACGTCTTGCCTTCTGGAGCTTCCATCGCCCTTGTCATTGTTGTCGAATCTTCCTTTGCCAAGAGGTCATGCCTCTGAGACTTCATCCATTGCCAAGTCACACATGGAATTACGTTGCCAAGACTATATACTTGGATTTACACCGCTAAGACTCTTCCTTGGACTTTCCTTCTTTGCCAAGATCACACTTGGACTTTCCTTGTTGTACCTGTATCCTGCACACTCACAATACATATTAAATACAACAATAAATCTAACTTAAACCTTTGCCCAAACATCAAAACCTAGGGTTACTAGATTGCTCCAACACAAAGGGCTTGGAAGGCGCCTCCAGCGTGGCGTAGTGGATAAGATTTATCCACTGCCAATGGTAACAAAACTGGGTCGAAGGTGCGTTCCATGATCATGGACGACGCCTCCCATGCTCATGGAGGGCGCCTTCTATGCTCATGGAAGGCGCCTTCCTCCTGAAGGATGCGAAGCGTGTCGGGGTGCCTTAGAGGCGCCTTCAACTCCCTTTGAAGACACCTCCAGCAGTCTTCAACAGCCTCTTTCTCTCTTTTGCTACTTCGTTCGCCTGGGTGATTGCGGGCAACTGAAATAAGGCTCATCCGAATCTAATTTCCTGCCTTCTCCTCGAGCAGGCTTCTGCTCTGCCTTATCATCCTTCGAACGTTGCGTACATTCTTCTCGTCCACCGATGTACTCTTCCGTAGTACCTCGTCCCTCGGATGCACGGAGCCCATCGGATCCCTTCTCGTGTCATCATTCTCGCTAGCTGTGTCTTCCGCTCGACTTCTTGCATTCTTAAGCTCCTGCACACTTAAACACAAGGTTAAACACAACAGGACCTCATCTAACTTGGTTGATCACATCAAAACCACCTTGGGGTTTCAACAAGTTAGTCGATTACCACAGCTTAATCAATCAGCGTGATCAATTAAGGGTGTTCTCGTGAAACGCACAGAGAGTGTGGTAAGCAATTAAGTAGGAAGGCTTAATCGCTTATGAGCAGCTCTCGCACAAACAAAAGGCTTTGTAATCAATTGTCTCAATCGATTACCAAAGCTTAATCGACCAAGCTAGTTGATTAAGATTGAAAATATAGCTGTTGGGCGCCCGATAAAAGGCTTGGGCATGCACTGTTCGCATAAGCTCTTCTCCGCCTCCTCTCACGATTCTCTCAGGTGATCTCACTAGTTCTTGAAGCTTCTTGGAATAAAGTGTTAGTGTTGATGTACTTCCAAGGTCGAGAGACATTCCAAACAAGAAGAAAAAGTTAGTTAGGGTTTCATTTGTGCAAGTCTTGTAAGAGATTCTTTGTATTTTCTTCTTCTTTTCTTCTTGTTGTCGTGAGAGTTTGTATGAGGCTTCTCCGCCTCCGGCTGTGATCGAGAAGGAGTGTTTTGTTAGTGGATGTGAGTGAGGGTCAGATCCTTAGATTAGTCACCTATTCTTGAGGTGGATACTAAGTAAATCCTTGTGTTCACTTATACTATATGAACATATGCCTCAAGCTATCTGATATTAACTTCAGTCTTGATATCAAACTAAGAACAGAAGGAAAAAAAATGAGATGTTAATCAGAAATTTGTGAGCTTATTCTTTATCAGAAAATCTGCAGCAACTTGGATATGTTGTGTGCCAAGTCTTCTTTATAGTTTACTGATCTGTAAAGACTCCAATTGAACCTCTTGGTTTCTTATTGTCTTCCATACCAAATTCTTTATGGTTCAAAAATCCGTAAATCCAGGAAATTGTCATCTAAAATTATTGAGTTGTGAATTGGATCTTGAATTGTTGCAAATCCGAATTTCCTATACTTGTTAACAAGTATGCAATCCTCAAGTTATTTTATGAAGGAGAGTGGAACTGAAGTATTTGAATACTGAGCATTCTGATTGGTATGCTCAGGAGAAGAAAATGAAAAATCTGATTTCTAGAATCAGGCTTTGAGATGAGTTTTGGAATAGGAAGGGGCTGAAGTTGCTAATTTCCTGGAGCTGCTAGATAGCTGAACGAACCTTGCTTTTCCATTCTTGAGCAAGAAGTAAGCTCCAATTTGTAACAAGCTGCAAGTGAGACCCTGCTAATGGATTCAGAAATTAAATCAACAAGAAACAGTGAGGATATGATTTTGTGCCAAGTTCTTATGCTATTTTTGATAGGTATAGGTTGGAATTTAAGTTTAATCATTCCGGTGATAAATGGTACCTACTTCTAAGCTAAATCCTTTAAGACCTATGCTGAAACTACCTCGAATTCTCAATTCTGAAACTCTGTAATCCAACTCTGGATTTCTGAATATCTGAAATGATGTGATAAACTAAAGGAGTTTCAGCCAATGTCTGAATCAAATATTCCAATGAATCCAGAGAATTTGTAATGCGAAAACTGAGAAATTTAATTCCAATTGATGCACAAATCTGGATACAGTCCTCTGCCAATGTAATAGAGAAGAAGGTTGAAATTATGAATCAGTTGCATGCCATAAATAGAACTTAACAAAACTTATAGTCCTCTGATAGCACTGATGCAGCATATGAAGAAATGACATATTTTTCTTGTATGAAATTCACTTGGATATTGGTGTTGACAAATTTTTAAGGTTGATGCCTATACTCTTCCAAACTAGGAGAGCATTTCAGAGGCTATATACAAAAAATGATGCCACGACAATAAGAATCAAATTGAAAGGGTTCATGTAAAGTTTTTCACTAGAGCTGTTGTCACCACCAATAGGGATGAACATATCTCCATCATTACAACTACTCAGCACAATCATAGTGAAACCTCTTGTGTGATAACACGACAAAGGGAGACAAAAAAGAAAAATTGAATCATTGTAAGAGAGGACAATGAACAGAAGACCAAGAACAGAGTGTTTGTTGGGATGACCACCTTTTCTTTAGGGTTAAGTAACAGACAAGAGTTCATTTTTAACTGGTAATAGTGGTCAACAATGAAATGACATTCCATCTTCAAACCAAGTCAATCTATCAATAAATAATTTTTAAACCTTAATCAGGGTTCAGACCATAATCAATTTTTGCATGGGAAGTTATTATCAAGTACTACCTTAAAGGTAGAACAAACACAATAATAAAAATATATCAATAATTTAAAACTCTAATCATAAAGTAAAATAATTGATAAAGTTGTTTAAATACAATCATCTAAATACTAGTATAATTACAAACTCTATCCTACACATTCATCCTACACACTGGACAACTTCTTTGTTCGCTAATCCAAAAGTTGATACAATCAGAATGAAAACAAACAAATCAAAGGAAGTTAGTGTATGGCCAATTGACCATCAAATAACTTGAGGATACAGTTTAAAAGAGTCATCTTCTAGCAATATTGATAAAGGGCACATCCTTTCATGTTAAAAACACAACTTCACTTCATGTTAATTCTGATATATAACCTCTGAACAAGCTGAATATCTAAGTTCGTTATTGGAATGAGAATAGTTGCTCTGAACTATATTATTCAAATTCTAACAATTCTGATGACCAGTTAAGTGCTAGGAAATCTCGGACTGAAATTTGGATTATTGCTCCCTAGGCTTATCGAGATCTTTGGCTTTCTCAATTCAGTGTTGTTCAAACTTTCCAAAATCTTTGGCCACGAAGAGTTGAAGAATCAACCTAAAGTTGAGTACATGAAATCTCAATTTATTAAAAGTTGTTTGTAGTTTACTTGAACTGGAGAGTGAATTGGTTTCTCAATCAAAGAAGAAGTGTTAACCCCTGAGATGAACTCTGGATGCTGAACAATTAGATCATCCCAAGTCAAAAACCTTATATCTGGTGAACACAAAAGGATAAAACTCTGCTTCCCGCTTCTAGAAATTGACTCCATTAGTACATGAACAACTCCAATTTCACTGATAAGTTGAAAGGATTGACTCTCAAACTTCTATCAACAATAAACCAATTTAGAACCAGCTCGAGACAAACAAAGCCCCTAAATTTTAGACTGGAGACAATCTCTAGATGAAGTTTGAGATTGTTAATAGCAAAAAAATCAATTGAGGAAGATGACTCTTTTATACTTGACTTGGGATGAAAATCAACCGAATGTTCAGAGTTATAGTCCTGCTATAAATTTTTTTATTAATTGGTGTAGATAAATTTCTAAGGTTAATATCTACGGTAAATTAGAGAAAAATTCCCAATGACAATCATAACTTTGCATGCAATCTCCATACCCAAAAAACTTTGTTTCCACTCCCTACATGCAAAGTTTCCTTTACTTCAACTCCCCTTATATAAATATCATGACCAAATTGCCCTCAGATGTTTTAGGTATAAAAAGTCTAAAAACGAGTATAACTCTAATTAAATTC
>JBBMJZ010413115.1:20977038-20987413 GCA_037833815.1 Zingiber zerumbet | reverse complement strand
CAATCTTTGAAATAGATATTTAATCGACTTTTGTAAATTGGTTTAATTTTAAAGAACATGTGAGTTAAATTTGGATTAATAATGTTAAGCTTTGTTTACAATCCAAGTTTAACTTCTATAGAATACATGGGTTACTAGGAATGTTCTGTGCTTGTACAAATTTTTTGTATAGGAGAGATAGAACGGAATTCCGAGTAGCACCCTACAATTGGTATCAGAGCTAGTTTTCTGTTAAATTTTACACTTTTTGTACATAAATTTAGGTAGGATAATAGTAGGATGTGCAAATAGATTAACTCTGTGATTACAGGCATCCAAGTTCCAACTATTTTAGCCCAATTGTGTTTTGTGTGTGATTGGACCCTCGGACATGTCGAGGGAATTTTACGTGTGTGCATGATTGTAATTATTAAATACAGCAGGAGCTGTATTAGTTCTAGGATTTTACATTCTATTTGATCAAAACTATATGTACATTCCCTTGTGGAATATATGATCAATAAATGTAAAATTTTATTTTTGTTGCGGTTCATCTCCTTGCTATGCGTGGTGCTTCCTTGAGGACCGGAGGCGCAGCAGAAAAGGAAGCAAGATAGACTTGATGACATGACCCATTAACGGCGACTAGGGTTGGCTGTACACGGAGGACAGCTATGGATGAGGCTATAATAGTTGGAAAATTATTTTTCATATTTATTGACTTTTATATGGTGTGTTTGTGTGCTTGTGTGCATGTGTGTACATGTTAAAATTTCTCGTTTTAAATAACTAAGTGGGAGAGGAATTATTTAAATTCCACAGTCTTCATTACTGGTTTGTAAGTGATGCATTCAAACTTGCGCGTTGGCTTTGAGTTCCTTCCTCCACATTGGATGAGTTTGTTTGTAGATTATTAGATCAAACTTCCTTTTTAGATGATTATAGGAAATTATTTAGGTTTGTGTGATCTTCTCCATCTGAAGGGGCACAATCCTATTTAATGGACTAAGTATCAAGTAATGGTATACACTTAGACGCATTTAATAGTATTCTCCCCATCGGAGTCACTGCTATTATTTGTGTGACCGAAGAAAAATCAACTATTAATTTTATTTATCATAAAGTTAGGTTGACAAGATAATAAAATTAATGGATAAATCCCCCTCTTACAAATGTTTGAATTTGTATACGTCCACACTATCGTGGCATACAAAATTCACGGTGCTTTGAGGTGTTGATGAATTTAAATGATATTGTTTGAGGAATCAATATTATTTTAAATTCTAAAGTTTTGACCTAAACTTATTTTGTGATTCTTATGATTTCAAATGACTTTCAATCCTCTTGCTGTTATAGTGAAAGAGAATAAATTTACTAGTCCCAATTACATTGATTGGAAATGAAACTTGGACATTGTCTTAACTACTGAAGGCTATAAGTTCATACTTTTTGAGATCTGTCCAAGCTTGCCTAATAGCGATTCTAGTAAAGAGGAGATTAAGTGCCATAGGAAATGGGCTAGGGCAGATGAGATGGTGCGGTGTTACATTTTGACTTCTATGTTAATGTGCTGCAACATCAGCATCAGGTCATGCCTACTGCTTATGACATGATGCACAATCTCAAGGAACTCTTTGGACACTATAATTGAGTTTCTAAGTAGGAAGCTATGAGAAAATTGATAACGACCACCATGACTGAGGGAACACCCGTAAGGGATCATATCCTCAAAATGATGGCTCTTTTGAATGAGATAGAAGTCCTTGGATCAGAGATCGATGGGGAAACTCTGGTCGATATCATTCTCCTAACGCTGCCTAAAAGTTTTGAGCAGTTCCGCCTAAATTATAATATGAACAAAAGGACATATTCATTGGCGAAACTTTTGATAGAACTTCAAGCAGCAGAAGGGTTATTTCATCAAAGTTCACAAATTCACATTGCTGAAAATGTTTCTGCTTCTAAGCCGAAAGGCAGAAAGAAGAAAAAGAAACAAGTTAGTTTAGCAAAGAAAGTGAATCGATCTCTAGGGACTAAATCACATGCAGGTATGAAGAAGCCGAAGGGCAAGTGCTTCACATGCAAGCAGTCTGGACATTGGAAAGTGGGATGTCCTTGCAGAAAGGAGAACAATTAAGGTAGTTGAAAAATGTTTAGTGGTGTTATCTACCAGTACCTGGTGTGTAGATACGGGAGCCACTGATCATGTCTACAATTCATTGTAGGGGTTCCAGGAAACTCGACGACTACATGAAGGGGAGATTACCGTCTACATAGGCAATGCTACGAAAGTGGTGGTTATTGCAGTGGGAGATGTTTATTTGTCTTTTTATAAGAATAAAATATTAATTTTGATAAATTGTCTTTATGTACCAAGTTTTAGAAAGAATTTGATTTATGTTTCTAAACTATTTTTGGATGGATATTCTATTTTTTTTAATGACAAAGTAGTTATCAAGAAAAATAGGTAGTTATTTATTCTGGTACATTGGTTGACAATTTGTATACTCTAAATCCAATAACTCCCAGAATGCAACAAACGAAAATTAATAACACATCTTCTAATACTAATAAGAGAAAGCAGCCTTTAGAAATGAACCAAACATATCTTTGGCATCTAAGGCTAGATCATTTTAACTTGAGTAGGATTCAAAGGTTAGTAGCCGATGGACCTTTGGGTTCATTGGTGGTGGAAAACATTCCAACCTGCAAATCTTGCTTGGAAGGAAAAATGACCAAGAGACCTTTTAAAGTACAGGGGTATAGAGCCAATGATGTGTTGGAATTGGTTCATTCAGATTTGTGTGGACCTATGACTATCCAGGCAAGAGGTGGTTTTGAATATTTTGTTTCTTTTCTAGACAACTATTCGAGATACGAGTACATTTACTTAATGCACCGCAAGTCTGAATACTTTGATAAGTTCAAAGAGTACAAGGCTGATGTGGAAAAATGTCATGGTAAAAATATCAAGACATTACGGTCTGATCGTGGTGGTGAGTACCTCTTAGGAGAGTTTAGGAGTTATTTATCAGAGGCTGAGATTCAATCCCAACTGTTTGCACCTGGTATACTCCAACAGAATGGTGTAGCAGAACGAAGGAATAGGACTTTTATGGAAATAGTTAGATCGATGATGAGTTATTCAGAATTACCAAATTCATTTTGGGGATATGCTCTGTAAACAGCAGTGTACATTCTGAACTTGGTACCTTCTAAGTCAGTACCCTCTACTCCCATAGAATTATGGAATGGACGTAAGTCTAGTCTGAAACATATTCGGATTTGGGGTAGTCCATCACATGTGCTGAAGGGAGACACTGATAAGTTAGAATCACGTACAGAAGTTCACTTGTTTGTGGGCTATCCTAAAGGAACGAAAGGTGATTTATTTTATAGTCCTAAAGATCAGAAGGTCATTGTTAGCACCAATGCCCATTTTTTAGAAGAAGACTATGTAATGAACCACAAGCCCATGAGTAAGATTATTCTTGAGGAAACAAGAGAGGATACGTCTAACTTAGTACCAACAGTGCAAGAAGAGATACCACAAGAAACTACAACACGTATCACAAATGATGCACAATTGCAGACAGTGCCTCGTCGTAGTGGGAGAGTTGTAAGGCAACATGATAGATTCATGTTTTTGGGAGAGTCTTCGAACTTGATCCTTGGTGAACATGAACCTGATCCCCGAACATATGATGAAGCACTCTAAGATAAAGATGCAGCATCTTGCAAAGAGCAATGAACTCAGAAATAGAATCTATGTATTCTAATCAAGTCTGGGAGCTAGTAGAACCACCAAATGGTGTAAAAATCATTGGATGTAAATGAGTCTACAAAAGAAAAAGAGGGACAAACGAGAAGGTGGAAACCTTTAAAGCAAGTCTTGTTGCTTATGGACAACCATGGAGATTTTTCTACTAGCAAGGAGAATCGAGCTAGACGGAGTTTCAGAGATTAATCTACTGACATATTGAGGGATCATCGACCTTATGGACGACCGTGGAGTAGGAGCCATAATATCTAAACCACATAAATCAATGTGTTAGAGGTTTGATTATTTTTTTTATTGTCTCTAAGTTTTAGTTTTTCTTTATTTGTTTTGGTATTCTGCTGTGCATACAAATGTAGGAAGCGATTGAAGAGGGTGGCTATCTATTCACCTCCTCTAGCCGATGTCAAAGGTCCCAACAATCTTTATTTCAAGTAGTTTGTGTTCCTATATAGTAGATCCATCACTTTAAATCTTAATACCAAATTCATTAGTCATTTCTGAAGGAGCTTATAGGGAAATTTGGAAACACAGTTAAACTTTAGCAGCGCCTACCACCCCCAAATAGATGATTAGATCGAGATGGTGAATTGGGGTATATACAATCTTTTGAGATATTTGGCAAGAGCTAAGATGAAGTAGTAGGATCTAACATTACCCTAAGTAAAATTTTCTTATAAAAAAAAATCAAAAAACAGAACAAGGTTTAAGTACTTTTGAAGTTTTCTCTGGGTGGAACTCATCCAAGGTACTAGATTTAGCTCCTATCACACATATAGGATGATTTATTCCTAAAGAAGATGAGATGATAGAGCATCTTCAGGGCATTCATGAGTAGGTGAAATAGGCTATTCATGAGAACAATACTAAGTACAAGACTCGAATTAGTCGTCAGGTACTTTTTAATGTTGGTGATTTTGTTTAGACATTATTAACTCATTATTGCTATCCTATTAGTGAGTATAATAAGCTTAAAGATCAAAAGATTAGACCTTGCGAGATATATATTACATAAGATCAATGATAATGCTTACAGGTTGTGCCTTCCTAGTCACTTGAAGATGTCTGATGTCTTTAATGTGAAGCACTTAAGTCCTTATTTTGTGGATTGTGATTACTTGCCACTTTTGCTAAAGTTTAAGTTGTTAAATTTATCAAATCTTGATCTACTTTAACTTAAACTCTAACACTGTGATCTATATTTAAGTTAGTTAATCTATTTGATTCAATTATTGATTTAAGTTTAACAGTTTTGAGCTAAAGTTAAGTTTTATTAAAAAGCATGTTAAATTTATTAGTGTAATCAACCTCTAGGATTTTGATATTTGTTTGATAATATGTTTATTAGAGTCTAGTTAGATCAAAGTTGATATGGTAACTAACAAAGGGGTGAGAAATCTATCGAGTAACTAGTCCTAATTGGAGGTTAGGTAGGTGAGAAGTCTTAGAGGAGTGACTCCAAGCAAAGTGAAAGTCCTAGTGACTGAGGCTAAGCCATAGTGAGTGAAGCTAGGTGAAAGTCCTGGTGAGTGAAGCAGATAGTAGAAAGTCTTAATGAATGAAGCTAGGCCCTAGTGCATGAAGCTAGATGGTGAAAGTCCCGATGAGTGAATCTAGACAGTGGAAAGTCCTAGTAAATAAAGCTAAGTATGGAAACCCCTAGGGGGAGATAACTCTAGGTAATGAGAAGTCTTGGAGGAGTGAACTCCAAGCAGGTTTGATCGAAAGGTTTTCAGTCGACTGTGCGTAACCAGACCAACATATTTTGGAAAATCTAAGTATAGTTTTACCAACACTATTGTACATTACTATTATGGTTATTATGCTAATTTAGTATTGCAGGAAAAGTTTTAGTGGATCAAACGATCATACACTGAGCAGAGAAAGTCCAAAAAGTCTAGAGAACCAAAAGTTTGGCAGGTGAGTAGAGGTAAGCTCCTAGAGGGAGTGCAGTGAGGTCATGTTCTAGTAGGGACAAACTTTAGGCGCTGATCCAACTGAAAAACCAACGAAAGTTTCTAACTTGAGATCAAGATAGTCCTTACTATCTTAATCATGTATACTATATATTTTACTAATCTTTTCTTGCATGTTTATTATTATTTCATGTGTTAACTCTATGTTGTAGATAAGTAAAAACTGGGTTGACCGTGGGTTCGTTCGACTAATAAATGAGATCGGTCAATAGATCCGACCAGCGCAGCTCAACACGTATCAAAGTTTTGTAAAAGTTGGAAATATAGGTGTTATCTGTCGGCTGATACATTTTATCAGTCGACCGATCCATATTTGGTAACTGCAAAAGACAAGAAAGTAAATCATATTCCGTTGACTAATTACTAGGATCAATTGATTGATAAAAACAAGGAAATACAGGTAGGCTGATTCGGATCACAACAAAAAAGGAAAGGGGTGGAGTTCAATTGATGGATAAAGAGATTGATAGACTGAACAATTTTTTAATCAACTGAACCCTATCTATAAAAGAAGGTATTGAGCTCTGAACCAACTACAACCTTCACCTTTGATTCATTTTGCTTCTACTGTGACTGTTCGTGCAAGCTTTAATACTTCTTCTCTCAAAAGCTCTCCAACAACTGTGTTCAATCTTCTATTAGTGTTGTTGATAACTTTTTATACTTGCACTTATTCTTTAGAGATAATAGGATTGTTATTATATTAGAACTATATTAGAATTATCCAACGAAAGTAATTAAGGATCGCAAGCTTTGGAGTAGTAGTCACTGGACTATGAACTAAGTAAAAAATAATTGTGTCTTTAAGTTTTTGTTTTCTTTTTATTCCACAACAAACTATATACTAATTCAGTTTTACTAATATGAAAAATAAAATATTTTAATTAAACAAGATTCACCCCCCTCTCTCGACTCTTACGATCCAACAAAACTTTGGTAAAAGAAAGGTATATTTTTTCTAACTTTAAACTGTGTTGTCAAATATAAAAAAGGGGAAGATTATTAGTGTAAGCAGTACTAATAATCGAACTTGTATTTTAATGTATAGTAAAGGGTCTAAAGTTAGACATTATGTATTTGATACGTGAGTGAAGTGTGTAGGTCACTTAACATAGAAAGTTATAATGAGTCAAGAAGATCATACATTAGGCATTGGAAGTCCTATTGGGTTAAGATGATTGAATACTAGGCAAGGGAGTCTTAGTGGATCAGAAATACCAAACACCAGACAGAATACTAGATGAGTTGATCTGGCCGAACACTTGATGAGTTAGCTGTACCAAACATCAAGTAAGGAAAGTCCTGGTGAGTCGATTGAACACTAAGCAGCAGAAGAAGTCCAAACATGAGGTCACCTTGACCAGATGTTTGGCGGGTAAGTAAGGTAAGTCTTGGAGATGCCTTTTGGTTTTGAAAGGTAGTGAGGATGCGTCCCAATTGGGACAACCTTAGGCGTTGATCATATTGAAGAAACCAACGAAGTTTTCTAAGTAGAGATCAAAGAGTCTTAATTGTTAGTTTGATTCATACATACTTATCTATTTCTAACTCTATTTTTTTTGTAGGATTATAATTATTATTGCGCTAACATTATTTTATATAAAAACAAAGACTTTGGTTCATTGAAGGGTTCAGTTGACCAATTCGAACAGATAAGTATAGATCATATTCGAATCTAACAAAGAAGGAAATAAAGGTTCAATTGATTAATCAGGAGGATCAGCCTATCAGACACATATGGAAAGAGGAGATTAGATGAGATCAAATCAAATAGTAAAGGAAGTTTTGGGGTCCAATCGCTTGATCAGGAGGATCAATCTATTGGAGAAGCAGATTTCCTGGGAATGATTTGATCGAAGCAAGCAAGGAAAGATTAGGATCCAATCGATTAATAGGACGATCAATCGACCAGATAGAGACTAGCAAAGAAGCCTCGGGATCCAAGGCTCAACACTCAATTCTCTCATCTATCTCTACTTCTCTATTGCTTAGTTCATGCAAGTTTTGCTATTGTTATGACAAGGGGCTCTCCGACAACCTATGCCGATATTATACATCCTATGTTGTCAATATATTTATTAATTGCATTTAAATTAAAGAGATAGTAGCTTGTAATTATTCTCTTCATCCTTTGTACGATTTTCTCCTCCTATGAAAGTTTTTCAGAAGGAGAATATTAGTGAATTGCTCATTTGAAAATGATCCAAGGGATTGTGGGTCTTGGAGTAGCAGTGGTTGGACTATGAACCAAATAACCAACTGAGTTCTTATTTTTAGTTTCCGCTGCATCTCTCTTTTGGTTTTCATAAAAGAAAAGATGTTTTCAACAAGCATTATTGACTGTTGGTGTAGTCAATATCGATAATCAAACTTGTATTTTTATATCTAACAAAAAGTTTAAAGTTAGACATTATGTATTTGATATATTAGTTAAGTGCGTAGGTTACTTAATATGAAAAGTCATAATAGTCAAGAGGACCAGATATTAGGCATTGAAAAGACCTAATGGGTCAAGAGGACCGAACACTAGGTATGAGAGTCTTAGTAGATCATAATGACAATACACCAAGCAAAAGACTAGATGTACGTGCTAATCTAGCAAAGCACTTGATGGGTTAGCTGGACTAAACAACTTTCCAATCTCAAATCCTCTGGACCTCTCATTCTCAACTCTCTCTCTAACCTAATCTATTGTTATTAAGCTTTTAGACAACATTCGTTAGTTTTGATAATTTGGTTTGTAGACTTAGCTAGTTGATTGATGGATTCCAGTAATTGATGGATGGTACTGTAAATGTGAACATAATGTTACTGAATTTATTGGCCAATTTGACTACTCAATGGAAATCGATTGATAAGGTAAAATTAGTCATTTTACAGGTATCAACGATCAAATCATAGGAAGACAATTGATTGGTAAAGGTAAGCAATCGATTATTATGCGGAAATCAACCCGAATGTAACCCTATAAAAGAGGGTTTCAAGGTCATTTGAAGGTGTTAGTGCTTGAGGGTTTGGAGATGAAGTATTGCTGCATTTCCCATCGCTAAGAGACAATCCAAAGAGACAAAAGAGCAAGTAAAATAAGGTTTTCATTATAAAGTCATTTTCATTTTCAATTGTATTTGCATTCTTGTTTCTTATTGTATTGTTGTGAAAATAATGTAACACCCGCCCTTTTATACCCTAACTTAAGGTACGAACATTACTCTTTCCATACCTTATAAAGACATTGTTATATACACACTGCTCGGTTTAGAGATCTATTTTGAACTTTTTTTGACTGTTAGGTCGTGTTTTGGAGCGAAGCAGAGCTGTGATGAAATCGAGTACTACCAGAGGGTCTGGGTCGTGTGACCTTGACCGACTGTGTAGTCTCATCCAGGTCACTATCCATCACGACCGTGTATGCCACACGACCGTGTGAGACATTCTCTGCTGGTGTAGGGCACGACCGTGTGTGTCACACGACCGTGTGAGGCATTCCCTGCTGGTGTAGGGCACGACCGTGTGCCTGTCACATGGCCGTGTCATCTTGGCCGAGAGGAAGAGGTGCACGACCGTGCGAATCCACACGGTCGTGTCACCTTGGCCGAGACAAAGGGGTGCACGATCGTGTGAATCCACACGGCCTTGTCACCTTGGCCGAGAGGAAGCGGTCCGTGGTCGTGTGCTTCCGCACGGCAGTGTCAAGGGTCGTGTGGGAGTTACACCCTGCTCTATAAAAATAGTTGTTCTCCCTTTTGTACTCCTCCTTAGCTTAGGATTTTGTCCCATTGCTTGAGGAGGAGTCCTCTCCTCTAGGGAGGCCCTAGATCTTCCCTCTTTGCCACTCTAACTACTACCAACTACTCAATTCATCATAACAACTTTTGGTAAAATTTCATGCAGAGTGGAGATATGAAAGAACAGTTACACCAAGTCTAACACCTTCAAGTAATAGCAAGTTTCAGGATCTCTTCCACTGTTCCGTCACACACACACACAGAGAACACCGCTTCTGCTGCCTCCTCCTACTCGAACTTTCCTTTACCTTTATCTGCAGTATAAGGAAATGTAAATATATAAGTGGATGCTTAGTAAGTACCATCTAATCACAAAACAAACATTTAAAAGAGAACATGCTTTTCAAAATTACTTGGGGAAAACACAAAACATGCACTCGATAGTAATTCACGCTAAAACACATACTTCGAAAATATGTACATGACATGTATTTTTAAACAGGTTTATCATGCAAAACATCAACTGAAAACCATGCTAGTAATGTAATGCAAACAAGAATCTTGGCATATTATAGATTTCATCAATGCTGCACCTTATAACTCAAGTTCTCAAACTTACGAAACTTCCACTAAGACAAACAACGAAGTTTGAAAATTTTATATTACATAACTAGTGAAAATAATAATCAACTTGCTTGGGCCCGACATTGTACCACTTTGCGCGCATCCTTAATAAGATCCGAGGTAGTTAATCCTAAACCTATTAAGGTACTACTAGGCTGTCTAGGGGCCTAGGGGCGATCTAGGAGCCCACTCATGGACCTTGTGTCCAGTACATGTCATTTTAAAGTAAAATACTTTCTTTTACTTATTACTTTCTTATAATTGCACTTGTTTGTCATTTAAACAAACACCTT
>JBBMJZ010413115.1:20947827-20975782 GCA_037833815.1 Zingiber zerumbet | reverse complement strand
AACAGATAAGTTAAACTTAGAATCAATAGTGTTAAGTTCCGCTTGCGATTCAAGTTTAATTTCTAAAGAACACATGGGTAGCTAGGAAAGGTTCAGTACTTGTACAAAAATTTTTGTACAGGGGAACCAGTAGGTATTCTGAGTAGCAACCAACAGAGAATAGGTGTACTCCTATAGTATCCTGTCCACTCGGTCACTCATCAGGAGCAGTGATGGCAGAGTGCACAATTGTCATAGCCCTGCCCACTTGGTCTCACCATCGTGTGTGAGATGGCTAACTGCCATCAGGGGTGACCAGGACATGTCATTTGCATCATATGCATGATTGTATTTATTGCTTGTGTTTGTTGCACTTTATTTGCTGCATATTAGATGGATGCATATGATTGTCATGGATACAAGGACATGTTACTTTCGGTTTGACGACCTTATTATCTTGATAGGAGGTCCTGGTGAGTACAACTTCTCCCTTTTCTTTTAGTTTTGCATTGTCATTATTCTAGGAGACTGTACACATATTTATTACTATTAGTTATAGTTTGCTATGCATGTCAACTTGGTATCCGATGAGTTCTTGGACTCACCCCGTTGATTATATCTATTTCAGGTTGAGGTCGTCAAGAGGTTCCAGTCGCTAATCCCCCACCACTTGTCGCGACGGGTTCACCTATTTGGGACTTTTTGGTTACTTGTTACATTGTAGATATTTGTGATGTACTGTACTCATGGATTTTTATCAAGTTTTAGTCTACTACACTTATTTTTCCGCTGCGTTGGATTTTCTACTGTGGGTTTAGTTTTCTGTTGTTGTAGTGGAGTAGGTTTTATATAAAATAAACTGCGTGGTTATGTCAGCTACAGGCTGAAATATATAAATTGCGTGGATTGTTAGTTACCTTGTTGTTATTGTTCCGGCCGTGTTGGCCGAGGTTTGTGTGGCCCTGAGGGTTTGTAGTAAAGTTTCAGATTGTCACCGGTACAAGGAAGATGCTGCCAAAATTTTTTCTGGCAGGGACTCCCCCGGGGCATGACAATCAAAACACATAGATACAAGTGATATGTTACGATGATGAATTAAGTTTTGTTTGTTATAAATGTTATAAATGCTATATATATTAGACACATAGATATGTACTATTGATATGTTATGGTGATGAATTGAGTTTTATTTATTGACACATAGATATAATTGATAAGTTAGACATATATGTTACTTTTAATTTGTTTATTTTCTAATGCAGGAAAAGAAGAATGGAAGAAGAAGAAGAAGGAAGTGTTTGCCAAGGCAAAAGAGGGTGATGATTTATGTTTGTATCTTTCTATCCTTTTGATACCTGTTGGTATGAAACTTGGTGAACTATAATGTTTGTATATTTATGGATATGATGGGTTGTTGTATGCATATGAATTGTATGGATAAATTTGTTTTGAATTGTTTTTGTATGATTTCATTTGGATATTTGGACTTCTATGAATATGACTTCTTTGAATGAATTGTGTTAATAGGATATGTTGTATTGTTTAATTGTTGTGTAGGATGTGCTGGAACATTTATTAATGTATTTATATAAAAATAGGGCCGAATATGATTTGTATATACAACAACAACAACAACAACTAAGTCTTTTCCCACAATAAATAAAATTTATAAATAAGTAGGTTCTGTGGAAAAAAAATTCATTTTATGAGGAATCTTATGACAAAAATTTTTGTTGTAAACTTATAATAATATTACATTGTGTATCACAAATCTACGATGAAATCCCTTTTTTTATCACAGATTTGCGACAAAAGTATTATTCATTGCAAATCTGTGAAAAAGACTTGTTTTCATTACAAATCTGCGACGAAAAAGGGATTTCGTCACAAATCTGCGACGAATTCTGATTCTTTACAAATTTATGATAAATTATGATTCGTCGTAGATTTGCCATAAATAACCTTTTTCATTGCAGATCTGATACTTTTTTCATGCAAATCTGCAACGACTATGGTGATGAAAAAAATATTTCATCACAGATTTTCTGAATATGCGACGAACCTTAGATCATCGTAAATTTACAACGAATCTTTATTTGTTGTAAATCTACGACGAACTTATTTTTTCATCATAAATTTACAACGAATCTTTATTCATTGTAAATCTGCTACGAACTTATTTTTTCATCATAGATTTGCAACAAACATCCCTTCTCGTCGCAGATTTAAAATCATGAAATTCTATAATGAATTCTTTTTCGTTGCGAATTCACAACGATTTCTATGACAACAAAAAAAATCATCACAGATTTTACGATGAATATACATTATTTCGTCATACAATTTGGCGATGGCTTATTCATGATAAAAAGTTTTTCATCACAAATTCATTTTGCGACAATTTTATTTAAAATTTGTCACAGAATTTCCATTTTTTTAGTGAGAGGGGAATGAGTTATCTCTATTCGGCATCACAAAGTTAAAGGAGGGGACTGTGGGGTTCACGTGACAAGGGACTCCACAAGAAAGTAATCGAATTAGCAATATTACCTCAAAAGTAGATATTATATTTGGGTAAATACGTCGATATAATTCCAAAAGTTTATATTGGTGTTCCTAGATAGGTCCACCTACATGCGAACAAATATAGAGATAAGAAAGTAAATGCTATTTAGGATGTCAATGATCATTATAGTAAAACTAAAATCCTAGAATTATTTTCCTAATCTAAATTTTTTCCTCAAACATTTGATTATTCTTGACCTCTCAATTGCTTTAGACCTTCTCTCAACTTTCTCTTTCTCATTCTCTTTCTCTTTCTCTTTCTAACTCTCTCTATGATTCAAATATCCTTTAAATTTTTAGATAATCTATTTCACCTACTGGATCAATACTTAAGTTAGGATTTAATATTTTTGTATTATTTGACTGCAATCATACAATTACAGATTATAAACTATAACTCACCTACTTCCACCTCCCATAGACAAATTAAATAGATTTATATATTTATTTCTACAATTTGTGGCTTTTTGGCTCTGGTTGCCGCAAATAAAATTTGATATTTGGAAGTCAATGCCAAGGAGAGTCTACTGGATGAGAACATTAAGGAATTTCCTAGGATTTTGTTTTGATTTTTTTTCCTTCGTTTTGATTTATGCTTCGTAATTTATTTTTTTTTGTTTTCTTGAAAAAAATGATGGATGTTTATTCTGTATATGAGCAAGAAGTGCTAAAAGAAGGTAGGCATCCTTCTTATATGGAGTATGATAATGATTATCCTATAAGTTGGCGAGAATGAAAAAATTATGAAGAAGATAAGAAACAAAAATATCGTACTTCAAATTTTTCTAAAAAAGTAATTTATTTAATAACCGAGTATAATTTCTCAAATAGATAAATATATATTTATATAACTCTAAACCATAAACTTAAATAAAGAAAAAAAATCCTAATATATAAGACTACAATTCATAACCAGTAAAAAAAGAAAAGAAATTTCTAAAAAATATAAAAAGAATTATCAATATACTCACAATTCCTTAAATTTCTAAACAAACTCAAAATTTAAAAATACAAAAATAAAAATTATTAAAAATATCCTAAATATATAAAAATTATCAAAATTAATAATAAAAATCTAAGGGTGGAAGAAGTCATCCTTGAGTTTAGAATAATTTCATGTGATAGCCTAGGAGGAAGATCATCTGACACCAAATCGATAAAATCTACTTGCACTCTTCTTTTGCAGTTATGAGTACTCGATATCGGAGTAGGAAATGCAACACTAGAAATGTTATTTTCATTAACTTTCTTGGTCACAACATGAGAGACTGATAAACCATTTGCAGGTGCATGGGTGTATTCATTTGTAAGTCCCATCGGGACGGTCTAGTGGCTAGCGCATGAGGTGTTGCCACCATGAGGTCTGGGGTTCAAATCTCGGCAAAGCTTAGATAAAATGCCTTCCTTATATGCTAGTCACTATTCCAAAGGCTAGTAGCCCGACTAGTAGCCACCCGTGATTTATCTCCTCCGTGTTGGCTCTGGGACGGGTTGGCGGGGGGTGAGCGTATTCGCCTTTTGCCACCATGATTGAAAATTGTATCTGAAAATCATTTTAAAAGTACTTTAAAAAAACTTGGTGAAGTCGATTTGTTGATAGGAATCACCATTGATTAGTAGATACAAAGTTAAAGTGATATATTAAAGTTTTTAATAGTTTTCAACTTTGTACCATTCTTTAAAAATAAAATATATTCTCATGGATAACTATTTTTCCCTGATAGTATTTGATATAAGTAATGTTTGTTCAAATTTTATAATTTTTTAAAAATCATAGAATTACTTATGTATTTTTAAAATTGGGCTTGAAATTGAATTTTAGAGCAACAATTAGATGCTACACTAGTTTTTGACTAAAATATATTTATTTCAGCCAATAAACCTCATTTATAGGGTTCCTAACTATCCTTAACCACCTATATATATATAATACTTGGATAAGTATTCAAAATGGGGGTTCTTAAGGAAAATGTGAAAGGGGATGGTAAAAGGAGAAGAATGAGGATTTGAAAAGAAAGTTTAGATTCAAGGTTAAATTTTTAACTGATCAAGATTTAATTTTTTGGAAATTTCTAAATGCTTAGGAACTTTAAATCATTGTTAGTGTAATGATTAAAGATGGATCATTCTTTGAGGGGGAGGTTCTCCTTAAAGGCATTATTTTGATATGAAAGGAGGGGGGATGCAAGAATTTGAGGATGAGTGAATGAATGAAGGATAATGGATGTATGCTTAAGATTGAGCATTGAAGACAATGGAAGATAGGGAACTTTCATTATAATGATTGGAAGTTTGAAATAGAAGAAGAGAATGAATTTAAGAGGATGTGTTTTTGATGTGTGCAAAAGGAGGAGAATGATGGATTTAGGAACCTTCATTGGCATGAAATGTAGGATGTTTGACTAATAATTTAGCCTTACTTAAACATATTGTCAAATATTAAAAATGAAGAAATTGTTGTTACAATCAACTTATGCTCAAGCCTTACCAAGCTTAAGTTGACTCGAATTGGGGTTTTGAAATTTGATCAATATGTTAGTTGGTTGAGTGAAATGTCAAGTAGGTCAAGATTGACCAAATACTTGACAGTTGATCAATATGTTCAGTTGATTGAGCGAAGAGTCAAATATATCAAAGTTGACCGGATACTTGATAAGATACAGAAAGTCTAAGTGGGTCATGAGTGATTGGACGCTTGGAAATTGGAAGTCTAACATAGAGTTGACATGAGACGGAAAGTCCAAGTAAGTCATGGGTGATATCACACTTGGCGGTCTGAAGTCCAACAGAGGGTTAACATGGGAAAGGCAGTTCAAGTCAATTATGGAAGACCAGATACTTGACAAAAAGAGGAAAGTTCAAGTTAGATCAAGGTTGATCGGACACTTGGTGATTGGAGATGGCAAAAGTCCAAGTGAGTCATGGTTGATCAGAAACATGGTGATTGGAAGTCCAACATGGAGCTAGCAAGAGGAAATACCAAGTGGGTCATAGATGATCGGATATTTGGTAATAAGGAAAGTCTAACAAGGAGTTGGTAAGGCATGAAGTCCAAGTAGATTATGAAGGATCATACACTTGGCACATGGATGAAGTCTTAGAGGGTCAAGAGTAACAAAATGTAATGCAATGACGAAGTTTCGATAGGTCAAGGTTAATTAAGTGTTGTGTAACGAAAAGTCCTAATAGGTTGAGATTAATCGAATACTAGCCAGTGAGGTGAGAGTTTAGCCTTAAAAAGGCTAAAATAGATGTAGCAATCTATTGTTAACCGTAAACCCTAAATTCAAAATATAAGGTGAGAACGATGGCTTGCAACTCAACTGCCCAGTTGAATTGTAGGCTACCAATCGATTGGTGGATTCCAATAGTCAATTGATGACATTCTAGTAGCGAACAGAATATTGCAGAATCAATTAGCTAGTTCAACTACTCATTGGTAATCAATCGGAGACTCCTAGCAATAGGTTGATAAAGTAAACACAGTTATTCTATAGGTATCAACAATCAACTTACAACAAGACAATCAATTGGTGAAGGTAAGAAATTGATTGCAAGGTGGAAATCAGCCCAAATACAACCCTATAAAAGAGGATTTTGAGGTCATTTGAAGATGTCGATGCTTGAGGGTTTGGAGACGAGATATTACGGTATTTTCCACTACCAAGAGGCAATCCAAGGTGAAAAAGAGCAAACAAAATAAGATTTTCATTGTAAAGTCATTTTCGCTTTCATTTGTATTTGTGTTCTTGTTTCTTGTTGTATTATTGTGACAACAAGTTGTAAGAGATTTATCCGGCTCTGGAAGGTATTCGAGAAGGAGAAGGATAGCGGTGTTAGTCGTTAGGAATAGGCCTTGGACGTAGTCACCTTGGAAGATGATGAACCAAGTAAATCACTCAAGTTAGCGATTGTGTGTGCCGTGTTTTGACATCAAGTTTGATTCAAGTTTTCTGAGGTGCATTGAACCGAGGGCACAAAATCGAGATGAAGCAATTAGAGCTATCCCCCTTTAGCTCACACCGGTCCTAACACCCTTGCCCTCTTATTTATATCCTGTAAATTGGTTTCACTTCAGCCTTAATAAAAAAATGCCTAGTGGAATTCTCTCTTGACATGAAGTTATAATTCTAAAGTTCTTCTTAGTGCTGGCCTTTACTCTCTACTCCCCCTCAACCCATTCTACTCAGAAGGTCTTCATCAACTAAATAAGTTGTAGTATAATGTCGAGATTACTCTTACTCTTGGTATAGATCTCTATAGATATATAGGACATTAAGGGATCTCCTTCTCAACGAATATTAAGATTCTTATAGCAAGTAGTTATTTCAGTCAAGCTTAACATTTAACCTATGAAAATTGTTCTTCTTCAACAATATCCTGTCCCACAATAGAAGCATCCAATTAATTTAGCTTGTAGTTCTATGAATTTTAATGGTCAAGCAATTCGGTTAGTTACGTTAGATGATTTAGATTATATCTACCTAAGTATAACATCCATTTTTATTGCTTGTACTCAGACGAATTTTAATGAATAAAATAATTAACTCAATTAGTGCAAAAAAGTATCATTTCAACCTCTTTTTAGATTTATGAATCTCTAGGTCTATTTCACTATCCTCATAACTATATCTATATCACATTAATGAGAATTTAAAAATTATAAAAAATCCGAAACAAGCAAGTAGAGATGAAAGATGAGTGTCCTCAAGCACTTAAATTAATTAATGAATTATAGAACAAATATATTATACAAATTATTAAAATTCTTTTATATCTCGTATAAAAATTTCGATTGAATTATTACATATATTTGTGATATAGAAGTATTAAATTTATGATTTAAAATATTATTTTACTTGATCAAATTGGTCCTCACCCTATGACTACAGGCCAAACCCTAGCAGTCCCCAAGTCTCCTAATCTATCATCAGGAGAGAGAGAGAGACTCCCAACCCTCTCATTAAATGAAACACTGCCCTCCCATTAAATGAGGAGAGACAAATCCATGTAATTTATGTGAATATGTGTTTTTTTAATACATATTAGTGAATCTAATTAAATTCATATACACCTTTTCTTCAAGAAATATGGGTCTAGAATAAAACAAATTGAGAGTAAAAATATATATTAATTTTTCTACTTGTATTTTATAAGAAAAATATTACAAGATTAGTATCAAATATTATGTAACTTAAAAGCGAAAATCAGACAATAGGAAATAAAACCTAATTAAGGAATAGATTAGGAAGCAAACCCTCCTTGCTTCAGTCTCCTTCACACATTTACCAACCCAAAGGATCTTTTTAAATTTCTAATTCACAATTTCACCTAAATAAGTTGATAAATGTTTGCATTAGAATTACGTGAAAGTTAATCTAAATCAGAACAATGTGAAAATTATGTGAAGTGAATGCCATTTAAATGATGCAGAAAATATTGTAACTAGGTTTAGCAAACACCTCAATTGCTTTTGAAATCCATGATCATCCTGTACAACTCTGTTATATTTACCCTCCTCTCCTTCCAAGACTCACTGATTTATTACCTATTTTCACCTTTAACCTAGCTTTATTTTTTAAGAGCTAAGAATAGAAAATAATTAACTCACTGCAAAAATTATGAGAATAGAGCTGATTTGTATAGATTTTTAACTTTCACTAATTAAATAAACTTGAGCAAAAGAA
This sequence comes from Zingiber zerumbet, assembly GCA_037833815.1. Lineage (NCBI taxonomy): Eukaryota > Viridiplantae > Streptophyta > Magnoliopsida > Zingiberales > Zingiberaceae > Zingiber > Zingiber zerumbet. The sequence goes on along the minus strand of JBBMJZ010413115.1, from coordinate 20,967,551 downwards.
GTCTTCTCTATTCTCTTATTGTCATTGTTATTCGATAATTCTTCTCTTCTATCAAGATGTTAGTTGGTCCAATGTAGATTCTAAAGTTTTGCCCCCTTTGTTGAGACTATAGATAGTGTCGTCAACTAAAGTTTGTTGCTTGACTAATTGATATTGTTGCCTTAATATCTTGTGTAAAAAAATGTATTCTTCACTTTCAACACTTTGTCAATTTTACAATTATTCCCCACCCAATAGGTGTTGGTGTAATCAACTTCTAATCAATGTTGACCAGGTTGACTAAGCTTGAGTTGACTTAAAATATATTATCAAATATTAAAAAAGAGAATATTGTTGGTGCAATCAACCTCTACTTAAGGTTGATTAAACTTGAGTTGACTCGAGTTAGGATTTTGATGCTCGATCAATATGTTAGTTGGTCGAGTGACACTTCAAGTAAGGTAAGGTTGGCCAGTTACTTAACAATCGATCAATATGTTAAGTTGATTGAGCGAAGAGTCAAGTATATTAAAGTTAACCATATATTTGACAAGATACATAAAGCACAAGTGGAATCATGGGTGACCGGACTCTTGGCGGTCGGAAGTCCAATATGGAGTTGACACAAGGTGGAAAGTCCAAATGCACTACAATAAATATGACTTTCCGTAGTATGCGATTATGTTATTCGCATTATACGCTGAACAATTGTAAGCTGCTAAAAGTTATAAGACATCGACAATGTGCACCACGCACTGCTGTTAAGAGCATTCACTGCGTGCATCGCACGCTGCGGTTAAGAAGAATCAACAACATGCAGCGTACGCTGTGGTTAAGAGAAATCGACAGCATTCGCAGTGCGCCACACGCTGCGGTTAAGAGCATTAGCAGCGCACGGCGTGTTGCGGTTAAGAGAAATCGACAGCATTCACAACTTCTGTCGCACGTTACGATTAAGAGCATTCGCAGCGCATGGTAAACGTTGTAGTTAAAATAACATACATTTAACACTAATATTTATTTAAAGTATATATTCTAAATTTAAAATTTAGACATTATCACAATTCATCCATCACTTAAAATAAAAATAAAAATTATAAAATACAGTCAAAATGTGAATATATAACTTTATTCATCTAATAATCATTTTACAAAGTTCACAAATTTCTCTAAATCAACTACAAAAATCATGAATCACTAATAATAAAGTATTTCACTTTCAACAGTGTTCCAACATTGCTTCAATCTAGTATGCATCCAATAGTATTCCACTAGCCACTAGTGTCATGTTGTTCACAAGACTTCTATCTTAGCCTTCATCGTATTTTGGAGTTTCTCATTGATCTCTCCCTTCAGCTTCTCTACATTCTCGTTTTCCTTTTGTACCTTTTCTTTTCAAGGATATGTTTCTGCAGCATATTCATCCATGAGATACAAAGAAAAATACTATTCAACAAGGCCTAGTGAAGAGAATAAACAAACAAGAAATAGAATGAAAAAAACTAGATACTCAACTTCATATTTGATATTTAACTCCCAGTGCAAAGTTTCTTTGCAAAGTACTTTGCTTCATTTTCATCTCCTGAATTGCAAGTAAAATGTAATATATTGACAAGAGTGTAAAGAACCTGAAACAACTAGATTGGAAATTAAATGGAAACACATTGTCTTCAGAGCCGTATTTGTGTTAGATGTGACCTGAATCAACTAACAAAAAATAGTCCACATCAATTGTTCTCATGGTATAACTTAACTCAATACCTTAAGATACAAGCGGACAACATCCATGCACTACTTAATATTTTCATAATCCCAAAGACACCCTTTTCTTCGAAGAGAATTCACAACACATCAAGCTCTATTAAAAAATCTTCACTTTAAATTCAATTAAAAAATTAAGCCACATGTTGCACCACTTACGTGGTCCCACATCAATTTCTTTTTCAGTCTTGAGAACTACATATTTATTAATTGTGTTGATCTTTCTCTCCCATTATTACAACCCTAAGCATTTTACCATTTCATAAATCCCATGGTACTGGATAAGCTATAAGAAATAAAAAAAAATGATAATCCTAATTAGTGTAAGAACATTGATATTCTATTATTAAAGTCAAAATAATCATTCTGCAAATCCAAAGAATCTTAGACTTCTCTGCTACTTGCTATATATAGTTACAATCTGATTCTGATCTTACTATTTGCTTCATTCAACTATCATAAATTGAATGAGACACATTATATATGATCAAGTTTTCAGTTATAAAATTCCTTTCACCTTCTAAGTAGAAGTATCCTTTTTAATTGTTATCATTATCACTTGATCTCCCAGTTTATTATTAACTTAAGGACTAGAAGCACAAATAGGCTTAAACAATTACATTTAGGATTATCATACCTTCGTAGCATTGAAGATGAACCTTTGTCTATCAAAAAACAAGACTGATAGCAAAGTATCTTATGTGTCTAAGTCAATTCCAAAGATCTATATAATAAAATCACCACACATATGCAACTAATTTCAGAAGAGTTGGCTATTAATAAAAGGAGAGTAAAAAAATTTCCAATCATAAAAGAGACTTAAAAGTAAAATAGATATACATTATATTTGTAAAATAATATATCTCAGTAAGGAGGAGACATAGTTTTATACATGACAAAGTATATATTTTTTCTCTTAGGTCAAAGGCATATACAAGCAATATGCAGTAGACCCACTGCATAGTGCATATGCCATATGTGGAGGCATATATAATATTTTTTAACAAAAATTATATTAATGAAAATGAGAATCGCATGAAGTATATTTCTTTAACACATCCAATTCATATTACCATATGGAAAATAATATTTCAATCATATGACACAAAACATACAAAATGTACCAATCAATATTAATCTACAACATGATATCATATATATGTAATTTGAATATAATTAACACCTAAAATGTTGTCACTTACAAAACAATCGTTTAAGCAAACACACACAAGTTATAATCCATCAAATAGGGTATCATAGTGTTTAAAGTTAAGATGACTCAATGTAAATTGATTTAAATGGACCAAATAAAAACTTTTAACAACAGAGGTACACTTCAATTACAAACACTATGCATAATGCATTCCTCTTCAAAATTAGGTTACACAATTTCATGAGTGGTCTAAAAGAGGGATTTAACCTATCAGAAGTAATAGTTTGAGACAACCTAGATGCTCATGGACAGAAAAAAGATAGGAAAAAATTGGATTTTTTTACCTGAATGTAGCAAATTGTGTTAACAGGATTCAACTTCTAGACCTTTAGTTGAAGCTTCTTTAGTTTATCGATCTTGTCCCTCCCCTCCGCATGCCTCTTGTTAAACTCTAACATTTCTTTCTTCTCCTCCATCTCCGGTGCTTTCCCCTGGTTTCTCTATTTGCTTAGCATACTCGCCCACTGCCTCTGGTTGAGAAATCCGCCCACGCTCTCCATGTCCTCTGCCTCATAGAAGGTCCGACCTTGGATGGCGTCACCGGCGTTGTAGAATCCACCAATGAGACTCTTTCCATACGATTGATTGGAGTGGTCATCCCTCAAGCTGGAGTCTTCCTCCACGATACATTCTTGTGTTTGGTAATTGACCTTGCTACAAAAGAAATCAGGGGTAAAAGGAATGCTTTTTATACCGTCAAACCCTTTTTTCCGAAGAGGCAGTCAATGAGGACTCACATCGCTAGGCGTTGAAGAACATAAGGGCCTTGTGAAGTGCGAGGGTGTAGTTATCCTGCGGCGACTCTGGGCAATGATGAGCGGAGCAAGGAAGGCGGAGTGTGACAGAGATGAAGGTGGAGCGTGGAGGTAGAGAGGGAGGTAGAGAGAAGCGCTAGAGAGGGAGGCAGAGCACAGAAGGTTTCGACAAAGAGGAAGGGTTTTGGTGGAGAGGGAGTAAGGCTTGCGGTGGAAAAATTTTGGTGAAGAGGGAGTAGTGGGGTGGCTTTATAGGGAATTAGCAGAAAGAATTCAGCTAAGGATTTGAAAGGTGGGAGTAGGGTTCTAGGGATTTAAAATTTTAAAAAATAAAATAGCATCGTAAATGATATTTATTGATAGCGTGTATTTTTTGTACGTCATCATTTATATAAGTATAACAATATTGATCCGGTGATAAGAACGGGGGACCCCCATAAGTAGCGGTCAACGACACGTGTAGGTCAACGGCCTTGGTGACAATCCTAAGAATCGCCCGAGCGGATGGAGGAAAATCACGTCCGATCGGGGTCAAGTCCGGCGGGTCAGGGAGCTCCTTCCTAGCCGACCGGACAGGTGACTCCCAGGACGGGAAGGAACTCAACAGCAGGTGTTTCCGACGCTCAAAGGTAAAATGCTGCAGGGACAAGTGGCCAAGCCGCTCGACCAAGCCAGGAGATTACATAGTGGATTCATCCGAGCACAAGGACATGTACGAGCCGGGCGGAGATAGGGGGTTCACTACCCCGTTCGGCATAGAATGGCCGAGCGGAAGGCCCGCTCGGATTGTTATCGGATGCGACTTGGGACAACAAGGTCAACATCCAGCCATACCCAAGACTGTACGAGGGAAACTCCGTTGTCCCATCAGAGACATGCTCGGATTACTGCAGCATGGGGTCAGGCAAGGCTTTCTGACATGAGCATTCTCAGGTATGGGCGCATACACGTGGACGCCTCAAAGGGCGTGCCCACTCCCCCCTGGGTCCTATATAAGGACCCCAGGACCTCTCCAGAGGTACGCGAGTCTTCATCTTAGCGCCACTTCCGTTTTCTGTTCCCTTGGCTGACTTGAGCGTCGGAGGGTCGTCGCCGGGACACCCCGGCTCGGTTTTGCTGCAGGTCCGCCGGAACGCGTAAGGAGCCAGCAGAGAGCACCACTTCCCCAGTGTCCATTGACCCCTGACTCGGACAGGATCAATATATATATATATCAAGTTACCTAATTTAATAAGTTGATTGTTTTGATCAATTTGCCTAGATACCAACTTGATCACAACATCTAGATCACTTGCCTAGATCCCTTGGCTAGATTGAATCAAGTAGATTAATTGATCTACTTGAATCAATCAAATTAGTTGGATTGACCATCTCAACCAGATCATCTAGCCTTGACCACTTGCTTGCTTCAATTGCTCAATGATCCAACCAATTCACTTGATTTGCGTCCTTGGGTTGATTCGACCATCAAATTTGATTAGATTACCTAATAGGATCGGATCAATCAATCAACCCATATGGTTAGTTTGACCCACTATGCCCACCCAACTCGTTTAGCTTGCCTTGACTAATCAACATGCTTGAATTGACCCACTTTTATAAATTGTCCGATTAACTCGCCAAAGCTAGTTCGTATGTTTAGCTTGTTGATCTATGTATTGGTTTATTACTCATATGATTGCTCAACATGTTTCAATAAGGCGAAATGTAAAAGATGAAAAGGGAAAATCATAATATAATATATATATATTAATAGAGAAAAAAAATACTAAAGAAACTTTGATTAATAATAATAAAAAACTAAAATGAATTTAAATATATGATAATATAATAGGGGATTGATTCTGATAATTCAATCTTATTTAGTAGGATAAATATTTAATTATTATTGTTGTATATATTTTAATTAATTATTTTTCTTGGGGCACACTAAATATATATAATTTTTATTAACATATAAGCTTTACTTAGTGTAATCTATTTGTATATGAACCCAAATATAATTATCTTTTTATTAGGATAATATTATAATTGTTAGAAGGGCCACTTAAACTTTGGACTTGGAGCACCTTGAAAATAAAAAAGGGTTATTAATGATCAAAGTCCAACTAAATTTTATGATGTTTACGTTTATTTAATAAAATAATTGACTTAAATTAAATTAAATCTAAAATGAATCAAATTATTAAAATGATTGTTTAAGTTTAACTTGAATTTTTTATAAAGTTGAATTTGATTCATTTATATTTTATCTATCTCTCAATTCAAATTTATTTAATTGTTTAAAATTTTTATATTTATAAATTGATTAATTATCAAACTTGATCATAGACATTTAATTATTTGTTTATTTTAAAATTTTATTTATTTATTTACTATATTGATAAAAATTTTATTAATAAATATAATTCAAAATTTTATTTGTGAATATTGTTCATAAATATTATTCACGAATAGTTTATAATCTTTGTTCATTTTTTAGTTGATATTATGTATCTAGCTCTTCAAACCGAATAATCCTGGGATAACCGGTCCTACGAAAGTTTCTCATAGACGATTAGGATAAATTAGAAAATACTCATAGAGGTTCATCTAAATGGCAATGTTCTTAAATCCATTTCTCACTTGATGGAATCCTTGTAGAGTATCGTAATTAAGATTCAAACCTTAGATTGAGTTAAATATAAATATATTAAAACTTATTTACTTAATTTAACTAATTATTAAATTTATTTATTTAATTAACTTTATGTGTATTGAACCATGTAAATAAATTCTTAGTAAATCCTCAAAATTTATCTAAATTGTTATAATTGGGATCATATTATGACAAGCTGTGAAGATTTAGTTTGTAGAAGGCCACTTAAACTTTGGACTTGGAGCACCGTGAAAATGAAAATAAAAAGGTTAAAAATGAACAAAGCAGAGTTAAATTCTATGTTGTTTAAGTTTATTTAATAAGATAGTTAAATTAAGTTAAATCAAATATAAAATAAATTAAGTTGTTGAAATGATTATATGTTATCGAAAACTCCATTCAAATTTATTTAATTATTTAAAATTTTAATATTTTAAAATTAATTAATTATTAAATTTGATAATATAAATTAATTATCAATTTATTATCAAAGTTTTATTAATAAATATGATTTAAAATTTTATTTGTGAATATTGCTCATAACCGTTTATCATCTTTGCTTATTTTTTTTAGTTGACATTAGGTATTCAATTATTCGAACGGACTAATCTTAGGATGACCAGTCTAACTATATGGAAATTTTTTGTAGACCATCAGAATAAATCGTAAAGTACTCATGGATATCCATCTAGACGGCCAATGATCTTAAGCCCACACACTTCTCACTAAAGGGAAAATGTCTAACAGAACGCGGCAGCTGAGATTCAATATATATATATATATATTACCAAATTAAGCATCAAAATTGCTAACGAGGATTTGATTTATTTACTATCTTAAAAGAATGTTCTAAATTGTTACAAGAGCGCATGATTGATGGAGATAAACTTGGCCTTGCATTATTGCATATGAATGATTGCTTGGTTTAAAGTTAGAATCCCCAAAGCTACTCTTGACGGGGATATGCTGGGAAGTTTTTGAATAATGATTGGAGGGTTGTTAACATCCAGATGAATACAATGAGCTGATGCAGATCCAAACTTCTCTATCAAACAGCCTCATCAAGTGAACTCTCAGAACAAGTAACAGAATGCCTCCAACTCTCTAGGGAGAAAAGAAGAGTTGGTATGTCTAACCGTGGATTCAACCAACAAGCAGACTGACAAACGCCTCGTAAGAGAGGCTTAATTTGCACGCAAATCGTAAAGGGACGTTTTTTCAGATAAAGTGAAAAACAAAAGGTCAACTAACTGGTTTAACATCAGCTGCCCCCATGGGATTAGAAGATGAGAAACTTATTACAATAGAATAAGAGATCGGACATACGTGAAAAAAAAAAATCCCTCTCACATTAATTCTATAATTTAGATCCTTTTATATTACCTAAAAATGAGACTATGAAAGACATAAGATATAAACATAGTCACCTTTTTACCGGTATAACATCAGCTGCCAATCAGCATATCTGTTTTGAAAATTCGGGCAGCCGCCGTCTGGATTCTGAGAATATTGTACATGGCATCAACTCTCTCTTTTGACTTTGACTTTCCTATCCATGCAATATGAGACATAGTTAATCAGGTGAAATATTGAAATAGCTATTAGTTGATCAGTAGAAAAGACACAGGTCAAAATTTCTGGCTATGTCTCTGCTAGCCCTCCTATTGAGCCAGTGAAAAATCGAAACGAGGGGGCATCCATCCTCGAGTTCATGATATGTGCCTCAAGATCTGGTTTTGAGTTGGGCTGATCGAACGATTAAAAGAACACCAAATGACAAAGGAAATGCAAACTTAAATTCCACCTAGGAACAAATATGAGACCAAGAATCTGTCTACCTTGGAAATGCATATTACAGATCCACGAGGAGAGACTTAAGCACCTTGCCATTGCTATTCTAACTTCAGAAAAAGACATTCCTCGACATGAAACCTCTCTTCACCATTTAGACACAACCATAACTACATCCACTTCCTTACAAGACATAACTAACAAAGAAAATGCACCCTAATGTTGCAATTGCCATCTCTATGATTCTTAAAAAAAAGGGCCTGATGGCCAGCTAATCCACGCTTTTCGGTTTGAGTCTGCTGGAAGAATCTATGCTTGTGCTTCTAGAGGGGATGGCAAGGCTAGCAGCCTCCTCTTCTGAATGCGTGGAGGGAGATGCTTGGTGTACTTCTTTGGGCCAATTGCCCATGGCAAGAAGACACCCGTTCCGTTGCGTGAAACCTTCTTAATCGGGTTCATGACAACTGCTCTAGGTGGTGGAGCCAGCATAACAACAGGGGTGCGGAGAGTCAAACCCCATGTAGCAGGGATCATGGCAGGAGGTCCATAGGCAATGATTCCGCCATTAGGCACCTTTTGTGGGGAGGTTGGATTTCCTGATTGCCACAAGGTCATTGCTTTGTTGGACTGGATGGCAGTAGGTGAATCTGCATGGAGAGTGAAAGTTCTAACTTTCACAAATGTTATGGTCATCCTCTTACTTGGTGATGCACACACAACATGCCTTGCCATGTCCGCACTATTCCCGCGCATAACTAGCAGCGATCTGCAGAATTTTATGCATGATTATTATGTAAGAATTTCATAACTGAATTGTCTAAACAAACTAATGCAGCAGGTATTTAAATTGAGTTTCTCGTAGTGTCTAACAAAACAATTTCAAAATGGAATTCAAGTTTGTTTGCATACCCTTCCTTAACTGTAAGAGTCAGAGATCCCTTATAATTTCCCTCATGATCGCTGATCAGAGACCGCCCAAATGCCATTGTAGTTTCAGAGAGGAGAAGCGTTGAAATGGGATTTTCGAGATGCGGAGGTTTGAAGTAGGGTTGTGAATGCTCATCCTGAAGAAAAACAAAATACAGTTGGAGAGGCACATGAGGAAACTTGGACTTCAAACTTTAGAGTTCTAAGCATAATTCCAATTAACTCTATAAAAAAGTGTTACCTCATCAAAGAAGTTGATAATGCAGCTGTTAGGCTTCTTACTTTCTGGTACTAAGCGCCACTGAACCAAGTGATTAATTACGGTCTGCAAAGCAGAGGGAATCGATTCTATATTGCCTACATAAAAAAAACACTTTATCCATCAGTTAGGGATTGTTTTTCTTTTTTCTTTTCCATTTTTTGTGAACATCATCATTAGTTTATTTTGGATTGTTGAATGACCAAAGTAGCAAGTTTTCATACTGATGCCAAATTTATTGAAATTAACAGAATTTGGAGCAATTTTTAGAATTGTAATCTTTACTTGCTCCCTCTTCAGTAGCTGATTGGAATAATGGCACACCAAGTTGAATGATCTCCCTCTTGTTCCCCTTTATTTGCTTGTTGAAGAAAATATAAGTTTCTCCTGAAAACAAATGCAGAATGCAGTTATTCCACATTTGTTAACTCCTGATCAACTACAGTACAGAATGCCTCCAGACAAAACCTATGTTGACATACTGACCAATCTCAAACACAAGAAGACACATTTTTGACCAAAAAAATTGATGGCAGTATCAAGTATTTGATTAATGAAAAGCAATCTCATTACTAAGAAATGCAGTGATTTGATACTAGAAAGTAATAAACGATAGAGCAGAATTTTACCAGGTAGTTCTCCTCTGCGCCCTGCCAGACGAAGCTCATTGACGTATTCAACAAGGCTTGGTAGCTCTGACTCTGAGAAAATGTTCTCATACAACTTGAGACCTTTTACAACATTGACCTGACAAAATCACAATAATCAATATACTTGATCATATGGGAAGCTTGCTAATTTTATACGAATGCAAAACTTCTACTTCCTACAGCATCTTATATTGCATCTCTATACAGAAATTGTGTCCAATGATGTTAAGATAGAACTCGCCATATGCCCTTTCACTGCTTCCTTCGCCACAAAACCCTTGGAGATCTTGATCCTCTCTGGGCGCGGCACCAAGCAATCTCCACGTTCAGTACAAACGTTGACCCCCACCACAGAACCCAGCTCCTCTTGCGATCCTAACACGTGCAATTATAATATACAGTTAATGCCTAAATCAACAACTCAGAAGGATTTTGAAATTTCAACATGAGATTCATTTATGGTCAAGGACTTCAACCACAGCAAAAAAAGCATGCCGTAGAAAACTTGAAATGGTAGTTTGGGCACAGCGGTGAAGAAATAAAGTTCAAAGTCCAGATGCCCTAAATGCTTGCAAAATGGAATTTTCCTTGCCGTCGCCGCCAGAATGGTCTATTGCAAATAATGTTTAGGCGGCGGCCATTTCCATCGAGATGGGCTCCGCCTCCACGGACGTCACCTAAAGCCACCACTGGCGGGGCCCGGCGGTCCCCAGACATGTGGACGCCGCTGCGCCGGATCCCTAACAACGGCGTGGCGAGGTGATTGGGCCAGCACCACCAAACCCCTTCCCCGAGGGGGGTAGGCTGGTTGACCACCAAACGGATTGCGGCACATGTACCCTCACCCACCTCCCACTCCCACCCGACTCGTAGGGATCATCGGCTGGTTTAGACCGTCCGATCGTTAATTGCGGATCGTAACACTCGTGGTCCGCGTCACACGAGAACAATCGCCACGTGACGCCAGGGAGCCGCGTCCAGCGAGGGCAGCGCCGCTTCCTTTTGGTTGCGATGCGCAGCTTCTCCCCGGCTTCCGAGCTAATTGCCTTCCTCTTCTGACTACCTAAAAAGTTGAAGGAAAGAAGGAAAATCAACGATTCCCCATGTCCGCGGACGCTTTCACTTACAGGGTCTATCTGGGAGGCCACGGCCACATAATCGACTGCTGAATGCTCAGAGGGAGAAGAGAAACTCTATCAGGGCCGTCCTATCGAATTGGAATTTCGTTCAAAGCTAACTCTCGTTGGAGAAGAGATCTAGAAATGTAAAAAAGTTGTAGCCGCGGTAAAAAACAAAAAAAGTGTTGAAATTTTGAGAGAATGATTGAAATGGCATCCGTTGATTAATTGATTTGATAAATTAATTAGTTACCTTTGTCGGCGTCACCATCTTCAACTCCCTTGTGATCCGGAGCATCTCCCCCAGAATAAACCTCCGTCGCCGCCACCGCTTGCTCCTCGATCCCCGCACCTTCAATGCTACCGTAGGCCGCCTCATCCGAAGGTATTTCCGCCGCCGCCACATCCTTTACGCCGATCTCAACGCCCTCTGCCACCGCTTCCTCCGCCGCGGCAATTTCCTCCTTCGCGGGAGGGATGTCGATCGCCTTAGGCTTCTCCTCCGGCCGAAACACTGCATGGAACTTATCCTTCGCCGGAGATCGATTGGCCGCCACCGAATGAAGCTCGGCGGAGATGTCGGAGATGGAGAAAAATTTCTGCATATGGAGCACCGGGATCCAGTTGAGACGCCGACGGTGTACGGCCGCGAACACCGACTCGTACTCCTCGGCACCCCCTATCTGCGCCAGGTGGCTGCAAAGCGCGTCGATGATCGCATTCGCGGCCGCGAACTCGCTCCGGAACCACGCGATCATCGCGTCCCTCGCGTATAGCTCCGGTACCGCCGCCGAGGTACCGGCCCCTGCCACCACCGCCGCCATCGCTCCAGAGATCACTCAATCGCCGCTCTTCCTACGAATCCCGGTGACAGCGAGAGCGAGAGAGATTGAGAACAGAAATATAAACAAAAAAACAAAGGATTTGAAATTCACAGTAAATTGCTTAGACTGCAGACACCAAATAGCTTGAGACCAAGAGGAGGAGACCCCAAGGGCCGTATATATACAGCTGGATCCAATACACGTCGATATACACGTCGATTTCCACGTGGCGAACCAAAGTGGCCCGGAGCACCAGAACCGGGCGATCAAGCCAATACCAGTTCCGAGAGGCACCTAAGGCACCTTTGTGTAATTTACTGCTCATCCAATTTTACGGTCGGCTAATTTATCTCCTTTTATATAAAAATTAAGGGTGCTTGGCATTCCGGTGGAGGATGACGTGGCGAAGTCGTCAGCTAGCACGTCGGTTGAGGCTTGAAAGAGACACGAGCAGTCTTTTAATTTCCTTTTTCCTCCTCATTCATTAACGCCCGTGGCGTGCACCTTTACGATAGCAGTTGGTCGAATCCGACATCCCATCTGAGACAGCCAACAGAGCTCTTCCCGGGACCACAATGTGATTTCCAGGCCCTCCACTGATCGCTCTCCCTTTCGCGTTCCCTGTCTAAAATACTCCAGCCGATTTCGTTTCTAATCCCCTTCCTTCCGAGCCAGACTGAGCGAACCGACCGAATCAAATCCGGTTCAGTGCCGAACGGTCCGAGGTCAATCCAACCGGAAATTTCCAAATTAACACGAAAAGAATTAGGAAAGAGATGGGAAGGAAAATTGGGAACAGTGGCGGAGCACGTGAGGCCGCACGAGAAATATTTTAGCAGATACTCTGGATTTTGTACACGTGTGCGGCTGGCTTCTAAAGCCCCCGATTATGTCAAGAGAAACGTGATTTTTCTTTATTGGTTGAAAATTTGGAAGCGATTGATTTGACCAAAACAGCGCTGCCTGATTGTGAAGGTGATTCGCTCGCCATGTTTATTTTACATCAATGTGGAGATAAATAAAGTTATATTAGTTTATTTGTGCATGATTGGGCAAGGAAATGAGCTATACGTCATTTAAGTTATTTGTTCATTAGAAATATATTAAAAATTCTTCACTTTACGTATGCATATTGTCCATAATTTGGAAGCTTTGTAATGCTAAAAATGAGGGAAAAATATTATGGATGGTACTTTATATAAAGTTGATCCATTATATTAATTAGAGCTAGAAGAAGTAAATTTTAATATTCACATCACTTCAATTGTCATCTTGCAAGAAAGGGAAATAAAATTTAAAATTTAGCTACGGATCAATCTTGACCGATTTCTCATCCATCTAGAACTAGGCGAAATTACTTTTTTCTTTTCTTCTTAGTAAAATTCCTCTAAATTTTTGGTATTGCCTATCACGAGCAAACAACAAACTCACATTAAGGTTGTGTCCTAGCTGCTAGCAAGGCCCTCTGTGTGCTCATAGCTTGGCTGCAAGTAGGCCAATGCATAGTTTAGCCATAAGCTTTCAGCCGTGGATTGGTCGTGAGCTTGTGATCATAGAGTGACCGCAAGTCATGACCTTATGTGGAAAAAACGGAGATTCGATCATTCTCAGTACCCTATCAATCTGTACTTAGACTAATACAGAGAAGGTAAATCATAGATGATTACTAATTATTAGTACATGTGATCAAGGCATAAGGGAATACATACTCAGACGCACCGAATTTTAACTCTAAAATTTTATGTGGCAACACCCTATATCTTATCCACCGTATTACCCTAAGGGGACGATCGTAAGTCATGACCTTGAACTGACTACTATTGGTTCACAACCAAGTCATCATGAGTCTGTTGGTTATTATCTCTAATTGGTGGGTTTAATTGAAAGTTGTGCATATGATTAAAAATCGAATCTATTAAAGTTATCTAACTTAGACTTATTGGGTTTCGATTATTGGATGCAGACCTTGTATATATAAAATTCATAGTCTCGCATCTATTATTATCTATATGTTGATAATAGATGTTCAAAATATATATATATACACACACTTATAGTCCCATATTTATTATTATCTATGAGCTGATAATAGATGTCCATTATGTATAGGGTTGATCCCCCAAAAGTTTAAGAGAAAATTTTTGATAGAGCTTTTGGTTCTCCATTGACCTAAAGTTTTTTGGCGCCATTAACCCTAAGCTCATTGAAAGATCTTCCTTTTCTTTCCGCTGCATCTTCTTCCACAGGACGTTAAAAATAAGGATGACTCTTCAATCATATTTCTTGTCATATTTGTTTATATATATATATTTTTTATGCCATATTTTTGATGAAACGAAAATCTATGCTCACATATTCTTATTTTTCCTATTTAAAGTCTTATTTTGATCGTCTAGAATTCATACGGCTTAGGTTTTACAAGAACTATTAATTGGTATCAGAGCCACAAATTTGTTACATTGATTTTATGGTTTAAAGTTTAATTTTTTATCGATCTTTTGGATTTTATGCTGGATTAGGTTTTACTAGTATAAATAGTATTTGATCGTTGAAATCTTTTATATAGAAAACCTAAGAAAGACTTTATCTTTCGTGTAGTGATGGTTTAATTTATTAGTTTGGTTGACCAATCAATTACCAATTAATTACCAAACTTAAAATATCAAACAGAATTAATAGAAATTGATTAAGAATTTTTTCTTCATCAATTTTCAATCTAAACTTGTGACGGAATCAATTGGCAATTAATTAAGTTTGTTTTTAATCAATTATAATTTTTCCTTAATCGATTGAATGTTATTCTTAATCGATTGAGTTTTAGTTTTAATGGATGAATTTAATCGATGCATGATTTCAGAAAATAAATAAATAAACATACTGTTAAGGTTAAAAAACGGTATCAGTGTTTAAAAAAAAAACCATTAGTTTTTTTTAATGTTCGAGATGAAAGAGTATTAATAGTTTTTTAGACGGTCCTGAGGAGATATTTTATCTCGACTTTATTTAAAGTGTTCATTATTGTAAAAAGATGAATACGCTCGTCCTTAATGCCCCCACCAATCTGTCTCACGACCAATACGGAGGAGGTAAATCACGGGCGGCTATACTAGCCGGGCTACTGGCCTTTGTAATAGTGATTAGTACATATGGGAGGCATTTTATCTCGGCTTTGCCGAGATTTGAACCCTATATCTCATTGTGGCAACATCTTATGCGCTAGCCATTAGACCGTCCGAGGAGACTTATTTAAAGTGTTCATGCAGAATAATTAAGAGGTTAAATAGTATTAATTAATACTATTTAATTAAAGAATTTAAAAGAAGATTTAGCTTCTTAATAAAATATTCTAGATATAATCGCATATAGCAGACTTTGAGATCAATTGGGATAAACTATTGAATTATACTAATCGATTATCATAAGGTATCAATCGATTAATAAATCTAATTTTGTATTGTTAAGACTGATAAAGTAATTTCTGTTTGAATAAAGTTCTTAAGATTTTCTTAAGTCTATCCACACAACGTGTTATTAAGTTGAACTAATGTGTCGGCCCAAAGGAAGACACCTTAAATAGGTTTAGTGCATTTTGTGTTGGTAAATATATATTTATGCTAAAAGTAATTGGCCTAAAGGAAGATTACTTTTATGTCAGATATTTGCATAAGGTAGCTTACAACTATAGAATAAAATATTATTTTGTTTAAATTATACACAAAATATGTCAGCCCAAAGTAAAACATATTATGTGGTCAATTAAGGTTGTTTTGAGTTATGGACCAAAATATAACTCATATAAAGTATCATATTGTGCGCACAATAGATCGGCCTAAAGAAGACACATTGTGTGGCTAATTAAAGTGTGAGATATATTAGAGAGTATTGCTAACAAATAATGTGTCGTCCCAAAGGAACACATATTATGTTGTATTTGGTATCTCATAAAGAGTCCATTTATATACATTTACAATTTTATTTTATTTGCATAATTTTATATTACTTATATGTTCTTGATTTTAGTTAAATCGTGAACTTAAATAAATTTCTCTCTTTAAATTTCAGTATAATCTATAATTGCCAACATTAATAACATCCCAACATTAACTGGTTCGAATTTTACTGAATGGAAAGAAATTAGTAAGGAATGATCGTATGGACTTAGACTATACATTAAAGAATGATCGTCCTGCACCTCTAACCAGTACTAGCACTATAGAGCAGAGGGTTGAATTTCAACTGTGGAAGAAATCAAATCGCATGTGTTTGAGTATCATGAAACTTTCCATATCGGCACCAATAAAGGGTTCAATAATAGAAGGAGGAGATGCTAGGTGTTTCCTAGACCAATTAGCAGACCGATTCACCTCAAATGAAAAGCTCGAGACTACCACACTTCTTACGAAATTGGTAACCATACGGTTTAATGGTAAAGGAAACATAAAAAAGTATATTATGGAGATGTCCAATATAGCGAAAAGTCTGAAAGCACTAAAACTTGATATGTCTTAGAGTATGTTAGTGCATTTCGTCTTGATGTCTCTGTCTGCATGATTTACTCCTTTTAAGATATCGTATAATACTCAAAAGGAAAAGTGGACATTGAATGAGCTTATAGCTCAATGCGTGCAAAAGGAAGGGAGACTAAAGATTGAGACATCTGAAAGTGCTCACTTAGCATTTGGTTCTCAAAGTACAAGCAAGAAATGAAAAAGGATCAATAACAAAGGAAAAAAGAAAACAAACTGCAGATTCTAAGAGTTTTCTCAACTTTGTTAGTTCGGAAGTTAATCTAGCTATTGTACCCACTGACATTTGGTGGATAGATACTGGTGCTACTACTCACATAAGTGTCACTATGTAGGGTTGTCTCAGGAGTTGACTTCCGCTTAATGGTGAAAGATACATCTATACAGGAAATAGAAAGAAGGCTAAAGTTGAGTCGATTGGTATTTTAGGCTTTGTTTAGGAACCAATATTTTTCCGAATTTAAAAAATACATTTATTGTACCGTTTTTTCAACAGAATTTAATTTTAATTTCTTGTTTGGACAAATAAGGTTATTTTTGTTCATTTAGAAATAAAATTTTTAGTATTTTCTTTAATTCAGTGTTGATTGACAATGATTTCTTGGTTAATAAGCTTTATAAATTAAACACCTTTACTCCTACGGTTGACAACGTAATAATGCACAGTATAGATACGAAACACAAATTGACCAACGAGAATTCTTCTATATTGTGGCATAGGCGTTTATGACATATATCCAAACAACGCTTAGAAAGGTTAATGTCATATAGAATTCTCGATTTCCTTGACATGTCATACTTTGATATCTGCATAGAGTGTGTTAAGAGGAACATCACTAACAAAAGGAACAAGGGGGTTAACCGTTGTAGTGACGTTTTGGAGCTAATACATACGGACATTTGTAGACCATTTCCTAAGGCATCTTGGAATGGACACACATATTTTATTAGCTTCATAGACGACTCTTTCAGATTTGGCTATCTGCACCTTATTCATGAGAAATCGTAATCTTTGGACAGATTCAACATTTTCAAAACCGAAGTTGAACTTCAACTAGGTAGGAAAATTAAAGCTGTCTGATCCAACCGTGGAGATAAATATTACAGTCGATATGATGGATCAGGTGAACAACGTCTAGGACCTTTTGCGAACTACCCTGCTGAGTGTGGGATTGTGCCTCAATATACTATACTTGGTACACCCAATCAGAATGGTGTAGTTGAGTGTCGCAATCAAACCTTAAAAGACATGGTAAGAAGTATGATGATTTTCACTTCTCTACCAGAGTCTTGTGGGGTGAAGCACTCAAGACTAAAGTTTACCTACTCAATAGAGTACCTAGTAAAGCAGTAACTAAAACTCCATTCGAGATGTGGATAGGCAGAAAGCATAGCATTAGACAGTTAAATGTTTGGGGTTATCCAACTGAAGCTAGGCCTTACAAGCCTAATGAAAGAAAACTGGACCCAAGAATAATTAGCTATAATTTTATAGGTTATTCTGAGAAGTCAAGAGGGTATAAATTTTATGATCTCTCTAATAGATCCTTCTTCGAAACAGAAAATGTCAAGTTCATTGAGGACAGTGAGAGTGATAAGATAAGGGAAATATCCTTTGAGAAATGCATTGGTAATCATCCTTTGGTCACTACTAGTGCGATCAGTAGCGGTGTGGTTACCATACCGCACATTATGGGTATTACACATCCAGTAAGCGTAGTGAATCAAAATATTTCTATAACATCTCCAATGCAATTGGAGGAGTCTGCCACTGAAATTGAAGTATTGCCTCATATTGATGAGCAAGTATCTCAACTACCTTAAAGATAAGTGCCTTTAAGGTTATCCACAAGGGAACAGAGAACCACAAATTCTTGTGATTATATTTATCTCTAAGAGCATGACTTTGACATAGGGTTGGAAGGTGAACCTACATTTTTCCAAGAAGTCAAACAGTGCTTTAACTCTGAAAGGTGGATTAATGTCATGCAAGAAGAGATGAAGTCTATGACAGACAATGATGTTTGGGAACTTGTTGAATTGCCTGAAGAAAAAAAGGTTGTTGGTTGTAAATGGATATTTAAAACCAAGCGAAATTCAAGGGGCAATGTCAAAAAGTATAAGACTCGTCTTGTTGCCAAGGGATTCACTCAGAAATAAGACATTGATTACAAGGAGACTTTCTCACCTGTATCGATGAAAAACTCTCTTAAGGTAATCATGACACTTGTAGCTCATTATGATTTAGAGTTATATTAAATAGATGTAAAGACTGCATTCCTGAATGGAGATATAGAGGAGTCTATATATATGGTGCAACCAGAGAACTTTGAGTCTAAAAACTCAAAGCACCTAATATGTAGATTAAAGAAGTTCATTTATGGTTTAAAGCAGACGTCCAGTAAGTGGTATTAGAAATTTGATCAAGTGGTTACCTCATTTGGATTTAAAGAGAACCCCGTTAATTAGTGCATATATGTCAGTTCAGTGGGAGCAAGTTTATTATACTTATTTTGTATGTAGACGATATATTGCTTGTGAGCAATAATAATAGTATGCTGCATCAAACCAAGTCATTTCTATCTGATAATTTTGAAATGAAAGATCTGAGTGAAACATCCTTTATTTTAGACATACAGATCTACTGTGATCGTTCAAAAGACATTCTTGGACTTTCACAACAGACCTATATTGAAAAGGTGTTTATAAGGTATGATATGTAGAACTATACACCCGGTGACACACTTGTATCAAGAGATGACAATTTCAGCTTGTAGCATTGTCCACAACTTAAACTTGAAATAAAGGAGATGGAACAATTTCCATATGTGTCAGTAGCGGGAAGTCTCATGTATGCACAAGTTTGTACTCAATCATATATAACATTTATAGTGGGGATGTTAAGCAGATATGTAAGTAATCCAGAACCATCGCACTGGAAAGCGGTAAAGAGAGTGATGCGGTATTTGTAAAGAACTAAAAGACATATGCTTACGTATCGGAGATCAAATCATTTGGAAGTGATTGAATATTCAGACTCCGATTTTGTTAGATGCTTGGATAGTAGGAGATTTACTTTGAGCTATATTTTCATGTTGCTGGAGGGGTTATATCTTAGAAGAGCGTCAAGAAGACATTAGTACTCACTTCTACTATGGAGGCAGAGTTAGTAGAATACTACGAAGCATCCAATCATGGGATTTAGCTGTGGAACTTCATCACAGCAGGTAAGTCTAGACGGGTCGATAGGTTGACCGGACGTCTGGCAGGTAAGTTGAGGTAA
>JBBMJZ010413115.1:20843037-20855305 GCA_037833815.1 Zingiber zerumbet | reverse complement strand
GGCAAATGATATCTGCAAGGAATCAAAGAGGCAAACAATCAATGCTGATGATGTCCTGAAGGCGCTTGAGGAGATTGACTTTGTTGAATTTGTTGAGCCTTTAAAAGCTTCTTTAGAGGGTCAGTAATTTGCTTCCTTATATTAGAATCATTCTTTTAATTATGTCATAGAGGTTGACTATATTTTAAATGTATATAGGCGATGCTAATTGCTAACCTCTCTTGTGGACATATTTCATTATTTTATCTGTGAATGTTTTGACTCTTGGCACGCTGATGGTCTCTTTTCATTATGATGGCTGTGGTCATTATGGACCTACAAGTCTACAACATATGAGATTTTGTTTTGCGAAAAATATTGATATGCAAGCTATATCTATGGTTCACAAGTCATTTTTGCATTTTGTGAAGATGGAGAACTAAAATCGTAGAGTTACTCCTGCTGTTCATTTATGTGTTAAGACTGAATATTGCAGAACTTTGTAGATACCTCATTTCATGTCGGGCGAAATATATCATTTTGGTAAATTACCGAAACTCATACCACTCATCTCTGGCAGGGTCTCCTTCCTTTCCTTTATCTCCTTCCTCCTTCAATCTGTCACTAACACCATGCATCGGAACATTGACAAAATACCGAAATAGTATTATTCTAGTCAAAGGTGGAAATTCCAATATGGTTCGAGATTTTGAACCTTGGTAGATGCATTCAAGCCATTTTAAGTTATTGACGCTTTGGTTGCTTTACCATCCTATGCTTATTTGTTTACTACATCTTTTGGTATTTTGATATAGTTAGGATTCTGTTAGAAAACATGATTTTGTAAAAGTGTAATTATTTTTTAATAGTTTGTTAGATTTTTTAGGGTTTTTTATTAGAAAAATATAGTATCAAGAGTAAGTCATGATATGAATATTGAATATATAAAAAGAGATTAGGATCCTGTATATTAGACAAGTTTTTAAAATAATGCAATGTTCAATTTCTAAAAGTAAACCCTAGCTGTCTCTCTAAACCTTAGCCGTCGCTCGAAATCCTAGTCGTCTCTCCTATCGCAGCCATTGAAGGATGTTAACCCTAGCCTCCTCTTCCCATGTTGACGCCGACAGTCTTTACCTGCCATGGTTGCGAGCAAGCATCCAATCCCTCTCTTCTACCCTGTTCACCTTTCTTTATTGTTTTATTATGTGTTCTAAAGACAACAAAATATTCTCGTACAAGCCTTCATAGTTGGATTGATTTTTCCCTGCTTTCTTTTAGATTTTTTTTGTTGTTGATCAACCTTCATTGTCGATTTTTCCCTATTACCAGCTTTATTGTTGGATTTTTCCCTATTACTCAGCCTTCATTGCTAATTTTTCCTGTCTCTCACTAGCTTTTTCTATAAATTTTCACTTATAAAAATGTTAGGAGTTGTAGAAACAACTGTTACAACACAGTCAAACCTCTTCGCGATAGTTTATGGTGCAATTATTGTAAAAAGGCATGTCATACTCATAAATGGTGTTGGAAATTTCTTGAAAAACCTCCCAGCCAAGAGTGGGACATAAAAAAGAACAAATAAGGATCAATAGTTTTATCAATAGTTAGATGCATATGGCGAATACACAACAAAATGAAGCAACACGAAAGGAGTTAGGTGGATTCAGCCAAAAAGAGGTTGAGAAGTTGATATCTCTTATTCGTAACATTGACAAGCCTTCAGGTACTTATTCATTGGTGTATGCGGTTATGTTTTCATCCTCTATTGAATTAAATGTGTTGTGTACAACTTTTTTCAACTCTTGGATCATGAATTCAGGAGCTATTGATCATATAATCCACTCACCAAGTACCTTTTCCATGTACTCCTACAATAAAAAATATCCACAACTAATGGTTCTTTGACTACAGTAGAAGGTGTAGGAGATGTTAAGACAAGTACTTGAGGGAGAAGATGGTAGTCCCAATTATCCACAAACCATGTTTCTATCCAAAATCTTACTTACATTTCTGTTGCAATGTGATTTTTTATCATAGTTATTGAGTATTTCAGGATAAGGATTTGAGAAAGATGATTGGGCATACTAAAGAAAGAAATAGACCCTACTATCTTGAAACTTTGGGTCAATCAAATATTAACAAAGACAGGATACTTGCCACTTTAGTTTCAGAACATTATTCATTTAAGATTTGGTTCTACTACCACCAACTTAGACATCTGCCATTTGAAAACATTTAAATTTTGTTTCCAACTTTATTCCAAAGTATAAATATTGAGAGTTTCCATTGTGAAGTGTGTGAATTTGCTAAACACACATGTGTGACTTTTCTATTAAGTAATACAAGAAGTTGTTTTCCCTTTTATCTCATTCATGTCCTTCTACTACTATTGTTAATAATGTTCTCTTAATTTTTTTTTTCTGATGATTACAAACCAATATGGGGTCAATATCAAAAGATTTAGAACATATAATGCTAGTGATTATTAATCAGTATTAGTTTCTTATTTTCAAGAAGAAGGGATAACGAGTCATCTTGTATGAATATACCGTGACCATAACAAAACACAATTGTAGAAAGAAAAAGTGGTCATCTCCTATGGTCAATCTGAGCCCTTTTATTCTAAAAATCGTGCCTCAATCTTTTTGGGGAAGTAGTTCTTACAGTCGTTTATCTTATAAATCGTTAGCCTTTCAAAATCTTAGTGTTTAAGAGTCCAATAGAAATACTCAACATGGTATCCAAAATCTTAGTGCTATAAATAATCTTGTCCTAAGATACTTAGGCGTGTGTTATTTGTTCATGAGCACGGTCAAAATAGAGGGAAGGATGTTAAAATATGTATTTGTGGGTTATTCTTCAACTTAGAAAGGGTACAAATGTTATCATCCTCCATCAAAGAAGTTTTATGTGTTAGTGCACATTTCTTTCAATGAACAAGCGTCTTACTTCACTACACCTCATCTAAGGGGAGAATTACTGAAAGATAAGGATGGGGATTTCATACTTGACCTGTCAATATGTCCAATGTCTAAGTTAATATGAGTCCATGCCAAATCCTATGTCTGAATTTATGTCAAATGGTGTCTAAACCTATGTCAGATTCTATTTCTCAACTTGTGCTTGAATTTATGCCAAAACTTGTGGTTGAACCTGTGTCCAATCCTATGTTTGAACCTGTGTTTGAATCTGTGCAAGAAAAATCCAACTTTGTCGTTGAAAATATGAGACTCGACAATACGTACACGAGGGAGAAGATGGTAGTCCTTGAACTAATGCATGCTCAAGAATCCAACCCAGATTCTAAGAATGAGGTAGCAATTTCTAATTCTTCATTACAAATTAAAATTGAACATCATGTGGATGATGAGGACCTAAATCTTTCCATTGCTGTTAGAAAAGGAACTTGAGAATCCATAAAACAAATTTTATATCCTCTTGCAAACTTCCTATCTTTTAAGCAGTTTTCACATCACACAAAGCCTTTTTGATTAACTTGAACACTATTATCATTCCTACCACCTTAATTTGAGGCATTATCCAATGAGAAATAAGAAATGGAAGTAAGAAATGGAAGTATTAGAGAAGTGTAAAATGTTAGAATTGTTGAAGTTGTTCATAGGAAAGAAACCTTTGGGGTGTAAATGGGTCTATGCATTGACATATAGAGCAGATCTATCAATAGAGAGATATAAAAAAAAGGTCGGTAATCAAGGGATGTACTAAAACCTATATATACTTTTGCTCCAGTTGCAAAAATGAATATTGTTAAAATTTTACTAGCATTGACAACTAATTATAGTTGAGACTTACAACAGTTTGATATCAAAAATGTATTTTTTTTTGCACATAGAACTAGAGGAAGTAATTTATATGGAAGTCCCACTATAATATGAAATAATTTGAATGCTCATATTGTATATAAATTGAAGAAAACTTTATATGGACATAAGCAATCACCGCAAGCGTAGTTTGTCAGAGTTATGATTGTTATGGGGTACAGAGAAAACCACAAGGATTAAACATTGTTTATTAAACACTAGTCACAACTTTAGTGTATGTCGATGATATAATAGTATAGAAAAGGATGATAAGGAAAGACAATTTCTAAGACTTTGAATTTAAAATACTCTCTTGGATTGAAATGGCTCACTCTAAGCAAGGCATTTTCATTTCCCAATAGAAATATGTCACACGTCTTCTTAAAGAAATAGGCAAATCAGCATGCAAGCCGACAAGTACTCTAATAGATCCAAATCTCTGACTTGGGATAACTGTGGAAGATGTCGCAGCAGATAAAGGATTGTATCAACATCTGATAGGAAAATTTATTTATGTCTTATATACGACCCGACATAGCATATGCAACAAGTTGTCACTCAACACTCACGGTTTGATCCCTAACTACAACGCATTTGCAGAGATTTTTCCTCCAAATAGAATGCACAACCATGGGATGCTATGCTTCTGGGCTACCCACCTGTGCTTCTGGGCTACCCACCGTGAGCGCTTTTCGATTTACCGTAGCGGCTGGTGGGAAACTTCCATGGGGCCGAGCCGGTCACCCCAAGTTCAGTGTTACTTGGTCCAACATATGCAACAAGTGTGATTTGTCAATTCATACATAACCCAAACTAATTTCATTTATAAACATCTCACCAAGTATTACAGTATTTCAAAGAAACACTAGAAATATTATTCTCTTTAAAAGAAATGGAGGTTTAGTGCTAGAGGCATATACAGATTATGCTAGGTTCAGTGGTCAGTAGGAGGTCAACCACTGATATCACACCTTTCTTGGTGGTAACCTTGTGACATGGAGGAGCAAGAAACAGGATGTGGTTGCATGATCTAATGTAGATGTAAAATTCTGAGCAACAACTCAAGGTGTGCGAACTGCTTTGGTTAAAAACCATATTGAAAGATTTGAAGATTAAATGGGATGGTCCAATGAGACTTTGTTGTGATAATGTCTGCGATTAGCATAGCTCACAATCCAATACAACATGATCGAATGAATCACATTAAAATTGATAGACACTTCATCAAGGAGAAATTAGAGAGATCAGGTTAATTTGTACATCTTACATATCTACATATGGACAAGTTATAAATATACTTAATAACTGTGTAGCATGGACATTCCAAATTTTTTTTTGAAGTGTCGGGCACGACATGGACACAGACACAGCACGCAAATATGCGTGTTGGATATGGAAAAAATCGTATCATCGACTTTTTTAAAGTTTGATCAGTCAGATACGGCTAGGACACGGATGAGACACATTTCCGGATATGTTTGGGCTTAATTGCAAAAAATTAAAAGTTGCGAAAGGAGAAAGTAAGATGTGGGATGTTGGAGCAGATGGATTTAATTCCATGGACATGGAGGGTGTTGCAATCCTTGAAATTGCCAATTTGTCTCTTTGATGAACCTGAATTGGAGTCGGTCTTATGTACTGACGAAGGCGGTGTTGGTGATGAGACCGATATAGATGTTTGATTTTTTTTTATTTGTTTAAGATGAATTTGGTGTTTTATATTTTGTTATGTTTATTTTTTTGTTTGTAATGCATATTATGATTGATGTAATATGATTTTCTATTCTAAGATTCTTAATTTTTAATTCTCTATATATATATCTTAGCTGTATCGTGTCTTATATTTTTTAAAATTTTCCATATCGCCGTATCCGTGTTGTATCCGATATGATACCCGTATCCATGCAACATAGCTTCCTAAAGTCGCTATGTGTTTCAAAGTATTGTATTCAACTAGGAATTATAAACATCTATTCTGTAGTTTTAGGGGGAGTGTGGGAAATGATGCTTTTGTAAGAGTGTTTAGTTTTAAAAAGTCTTTAGGGTGTTTTATTGGAAAAGTTTGTTATGAAAAATAAGTCAATGTTATGAAATATAAAAAGAGCTTAGGATCCTGTTGGATAAGTTTTTTAAGTAGTACAATTTTCAATTTTTAACATATTTCTTTTTGAAAGTAAACAAACAGTGTTGTTAGTCGGGACATGTAAATTATTGATGTTGAAAATGCATCTCAGGAAGAAACTTGTTCCTCATTATTCAAGTGGAGAAACATAATGTTCTAGGACAAATGGATTATTCGAAATCCTGTTGATACTTGAACTTTATGTTATCCCCTCCATTCCCATAACTAATACTTCCAGTCTGACACTTGACACTTTAGATATTCATCCCCTAGACGATGAACAAATTTTTAGTTGTTGGTACTAAGAATTGAACTTTGAAGGCATATGTTGTATTTTCTAATTATGAGTTCCCTTCAGTTTAGTGTCTTGTTAATCAGAATAGTGACAATCTGTTTGCTTAAACCACATTTGATGTGCGATTAGGATCCTCAATTGTAATAAACATTACTGATCTGTTAATACTTATTCCATGGAGTTCTTTAGTATGATAATTGAGGGCTTTTTCATCATACGAGAACTGTATGTATATAGTATAGAACAAAATAATGTACATTGCAAAAAAAAAAAAACAACAAATAATATGTTTCATCCATATTAATAACAAAAGTAAGGCCTCAAGTTCAGCGCAAGGACCATCCTATGAAGTCAGATAATGTTTATTGATCTGTTGTCAGCTAAAACTCTCTTTACTGGAGAACTTTCCACTAAGCTGCCTCTGAAGATGATAGTGTATACTGGTCTGATGCTAGATAGAACTCTATAAAAGATAAATTTCCACAAAGCGGCAACTTCTTTTACTACAATGTCCTTTAGTTATGTTCTCTTCTAGCTTCAACAGGCAGTCCTTTTCTCATATAATGAAGCTTCTTGACATTAAATTTCAGCCACCTCTCTGGACAGTTTTGGGTGCTTATATGTCCATGCATGCAGGAGACCCTTTAACATTTATGCCTACTAGTTAATTTGATAGATTCTGCAACTGGACCATCAATGTTTTTTTTGTTTGCGAATGTTACTATGCAATTAGCTTTTCCATGATACTGCAAAGCAGTATACAAGGATTCTGAATAATCACCAAGCCTTTGAACTAACAGAGTTCAGAAGAAGGAATGAAGTCAAGAAGTCTGGAGTAAAAGGAAAAGAGACTGTCAAGAAGCGGAGAATAGAAGACACACCCAGCAAGAATGGTAGAAAAGAGTAGATGGTTGTCAGAGAACTGGGAAAGTCTACTCTTTGGTTTCTATGATGTTACGGGCAATATTGTAGGAGGGTTTGTTTCTTCATGAGTCATTATAAATGGTAAAAAAACGTTTTCTGTTGCATTTAGTTTGCCAGATTAGAACTTGCCTAATTTGAATGACATGATTGTTCTGTAGGGTGTCTTTATGATTTATTTGTAAGACTAATTGCTTACTTTCTCACAATTTACAATATGCATGCTCAAAGGCATTAAACTCCCATGTCCATATCCGGCACATGAATGTGATTGATTTCCATGGAGGGTGTCCTAGTATAGATGGAATGAATATTCGTAATTATATATTATTTCATCTCATGCTGAAAATGTTAGTCATTGTCAACCTTATATGTTAAATTTATCTTCAATGTAAAATTATATAAATGTCATGTGTACAAATTTGTATAATATTGTCTAAATAATCAACATGAAAGGCTGTATGGACATTGTATAACTTTTAGGTAGGCAAACATATGTGACAAAAGATGAAACCGGCACTTTCGTGGCCCTGCCAGGGTGACACAAACTTCCTTGAAGGGGTAATTAGGTAGGCAAACATCGTTTCTATGCAAAATTGTGTTTAATTGGATTGACGCCGAGTCCTTGTTGGATAGTATAAGAATCATGTTTTCATCACATTCTGTGTCTATACTATTTAATTTTTTCATGGTTACAAATTTCAATCCCTTTAATTTACTTTCTGCCTTAATAATTTGGCCTAAAGAGCAGTATAAAGTTAATGCCTCCTGAATTGGATCATCTGATCTAACACCACCTTATCTTTGTGTTAATCTCTCATGCACTATATAATATTTTTGTTGGATTATTGATTATTGTGGAATAGTATAAGAAATGAGAAGTTGTAGTTGGTTGTGTAATGAATTAATTGATAGATTGTAAAGCTCAAAGTTTGTCAAATGAACATACAAATTTATATATTTTGCATATTCATAGGATTTCTTAGTGGCAACAACGTGAGTTATCTATGAAAAAGTGTCATAATTGTATAGTCAACAATAAGGTCACATTTATATTCCACTTGCATGGATGATGTTTTAAAGTTGGACATTTTCTTGCTTAGCTATTCGTTATAAGGATATTTTTTTCCTTATTACCCTGGTAAAGTGGGAAAATATCTTAGATTTAAGCCTAACTAGTGTTGTCAAACGGACTAATTCATGGCGGAGTGGGTCGATCCATCAAAATTTGTCATATGGTGGGGTGGGTTAATTCATCATCCTAGCAAATTGAAAATTTTCCAACTTAATTCAAGGAGGGTTGCATATTAGGTGGGTTTAACTCACGAGCTCATTGAGTTTTTCATTTTAGTTTTTAAATTTTAGAAGATTTTTTTTTTCCAACCTGCAAGCCAACTTAACCTATCATGAGCTGACCCATGCGGGTCATGGGCCTAGATGGGTTGGCTCGTCTCAATCCGTCGTAAAATGGGTTGATAAAATTTTAATTCAATCCGCTTAAATTATTTGGCGAAGCGGACTAATTTGTCGAACTCAATTTAATTGATGACTTTAAGTTTGACTAGTGTTCTTGATTTGTTTGTGGATTCATTCTCCGATGCATGGCCATCCTTCTAGAATATTCATTAAGATCATCTTAGATAATTTTTAGAATTTTCTTATAATGAAAATATTTAATTTATAGGATGTTCCAAATATGCAATCAATTTGATTTGAACAATCTATTTGGGGATGATGCATATAAATAACTTACTTCACCTCCTCCGTGTCGGTCCTGGACAGGTTGACGGGGGCGTTGGGAGCGAATATATTCGTCTTTTGTTACCATATAAATAACTTGCTTCACCTCGCTATAAATCATCCTCATGAATATTAAGAATGACAAGCTCTCTTTACTTAATTCTCTCAACTCCTCTCAAATTTACGAGGATAAGCTGTCTTAGTGGCGCACGAGTGAGTGATGCGCAAACATCAAGACCATGACAGTTGATATCAAAACCAAGTGATCACCATTCAACATCTAAGGATTGTGCTTAGGATCAAATATAATTGGACGCTGACGCCTTAGGAAATCTATCTTGTGCACTAGTGGAGTAATCACACATAAGGCAGACATCACAAGGCTGAGGCAATAGAGGTGCATACTATTGAAGCACAAGTTGCTACCTTGGAGCAAGTTATCATTAAGGTGCAGTCCACCATAGAGGTAATTAATGATGGTAGCTTGGAGAAAGATATCTCCGACGTAAAGTCTATTATTAGGATCTCCCTAAATGTCTAGATGGGGTAGATATAGTGTGGTGAATTAGGTGTTGTCACCAAGAAGGTCGTCGAGATGAATTTTTACCATGTGGAGCTACAAGTCGTTACTTTTCAAGAGTTCATTATACTTAGGGTATTCATGGAATGGGAAGTTACAGGACTTATGAGCAGAAATGGAAGCGCACACGCGTGAGGGTCATAGGTACACACGTGGGATTAACTTGGGGTGTTCAAGTGCCAACAATCTCAACTTTTTCCCAATGTCAACAACAGTCATCCTCAAAGGTGTCTGCAATGCTAAGGCGGTTGATAATTTCTTGTACAACCTTGAGAGGTTTTCGACTTCAAGGGCATATGGGATGACACTTTGACCATCAATGATGCATTTGCGTAGATGTGGTGGTGTAATAAGTTTAGTAACCAGAGTATGGGTCTTTACTCAATAGACACCTGGGAGGACTTTAAGAGGAAACTCAAGAAATAGTTCAGTCCAACCAACATCAAGGAGGCACATGGTCGTTTACACAACTAAAATAAATTGGCAGCATTAGGGATGCCAAGGAGTTCTCTCCACTGCTACGTACTAAAGATCAATGACTTGTTCAATAAAGATTCTCTCCTCTACTTCATGGATGGATTGGAGGACTGAGTATGTGTAGAGTTGAAAAGATGAGGCATGAAAGATTTAGAAGCTGTAATCATTGTGGCTGTATCAGTACTCTTCGAATACTCTTACCAATCAAAGGAAAAAAGACATCGTCGATGGCAAAAGTGAAGGAAAGAAGAGTGGACATAGGATAGTGTTAGTGTAATCAATCTTTGGTCAAGATTGACTAAGCTTCAGTTATATTTCAATGTTTAATCAATATGTCTGTTGATGAAAATGAGATGTTAAGGAAAATAGAGATTGTTGGAGTAAAAGATTGTTGGTATAATTGACTTTAGGTTAAGATTGACCAAGATGAATGTAAATAATTGATGGTTGAGTGAAAAGTTAAGTAGGTTAAGGTTGATTGAATTTTTGATAATGGAGAAGTCTAAGTATGTCATAGTTGATCAGACACTTGGAGATTGAAAGTATAACAGGGAGTTGACAAGGACGAAGACCAAGTGAGTTATAGAGGACCAGCCACTTGGCATGAGAGATAAAATCCAAGTGGATTATCGCTAACAAGATACTTGGAATGAAACATGAAGTCCAAGTGAGTCAAGGTTGAACGGACATTAGATAATGATGGAAGTCCTAACATATCATGAAGGATCGGATGTTAGATACGAGGAGTGAAGTCCTGACAGATCATGGAGGATTGGATGCTAGGTATGAGAAGAGAAGTCCAAACAAATTAAGGATGACTGCATATTTGGCAATGGTGAAGTCTTTACAAGTTAAAGTTGATTGGATGGTGGCAATGATGAAGTTCTGACAGGTCAAGATTGATCGAATGTTAGATAATGGTGAAGTCTCGACTTGTTAAGATTGAATGAATGGTAGACAATAGTGAAGTCTTTACAGGTCAAGTTAATTGAATGTTAAATAATAGTGAAGTCCTTGTAATGTAAGGTTAACCGAATGTTAAATAATGGTGAAGCCCCAACAAGTTAAGATTAATCGGATGTTACACAAAAGAAGTCCTGACAGGTTAAAATTGACTAGATGTCAGGCAAAGAAAGCCCCTGCAAGTCAAGGTTAATTGAAAACTAAGCAATGTGAGAACTCAATCTTGGTAAGGCTAAAATAGATATATCAGTCAATTTCTATGGAATATCAATCGACTAATGAACTCCTAAATTATGAATTCAAGGTTTGAAGGGGTTTAAGGTGGTATACTATGTGATCAATTGACTGATGTGGTTTATCAGTCGATTGATGATATTGTTGGAGCAAATAGAATGTCTGGTATTCTGTTGATCAACTTGATTGCTCATCATTAATCAATTGATGGAGAAGATCAGTCAACTAATGGCACTGTTGCAATGAACAAAAAATTTCTGAGTTGATTTGGGAACTCGAGTGTTGATGCAACAATTGATTCATAGGTATAGCAGTTGACTATTGTGTCAATGCTGAGCTGGAAGAGCCATTCCACGGTGAAACATTCAAATTTTAAAAGAGCAATCAACTGATGGTGATAAGTAGTCGACTGTTAGGTAGTATTTAGTCACAACAACAATACTATAAAATAAGATTTCATGGAGGATTCCATACGTCAATTTATGGATGTTTTGAGGGGAAGTGTTATTGCATTCCAAACCTTCATGAGGCATTCTAAAGCAATCATAGCACAAGTGATCCAAAGGGTAATCAGAGAGCACCACGTGGATAATGGAGGTTAACGATAATGCTAAGATGATGATTCAAGTAAAGGTAATACTGAGTCAACCTCATCTTCTTGGAATTCCCAACTCCTTGGCACGCCGACTTCTTGGGCGCCTCCCCACTCCTTGGCACTTTGACTTTTGGGGTGCTCCTAACTCCTTGGTACTCTATGTTTAGGAACTTGTCTTCTTAATACTTACGTAGAATCTCAGATTATTTTAGGAAAAATATAGCAATTATATACATCTCAGATTATTTCAGAAATAGGATAATCATCGCATAAATCTTAAACTATTTCAGGAAAAAGACAACAGCGTGAATAAGTCTTGGATTATTTATAAAATTAAATAATAATAACGTGAAGATATAAACATAAGGAAAAAGTTGGACGCCTCTCTATAAAAGCTAGTCCCTTCTGTTGGGAGATCGTGCGGCCGACTAGAAGGATGGTTGAATAGATGTGCCCCCCAATTCGATATCTTCCTACACTTGTTAGTTTGCGCAAGCGGAAATACAATAATACAAACACAAATATGAAAGCTAAATAC
>JBBMJZ010413115.1:20682887-20700240 GCA_037833815.1 Zingiber zerumbet | reverse complement strand
AAAGTAAGACAAAGAGTATGAAAGTGCATAGACAAAGCATGCATAAAATATGTGAATGCGCATCAAAACATGCTAAACAAGTGTATATAATCTACGCACATCAAGAGATCACTGAGATTGCCAGAAAAAGCGAAGAACGCAGTGTCGCTGAGATGTTCACCGACGAAGATGAAGACGCAAAGCGAGGAAGATGGCGAAGCACGTAAGGTTTATATACCTCGGTCGTCCGGTCAACCTCGGTCGTCCAATCCAAGGTTACCTAAACCTAGAAGCAAATCCAACAACTGATTTTGAAAAGGCGCACGTCTCGTCACAAGCGGATGTCCGCCTGTCACATAACACGTGCGGTGCCAGTAATGGACATGTGTTCTACGATCACCAGATAACATTTAATGAACTTAATTAAAAGGGTATGGGCGCGTGCTCGGCCATAATTAGCAGGGATTTGCATGGTCTTCAAGAAATTTGGATGACGTCAACCACGATCGGACTCGCTCTAGGAAACACATAACGGAAGATAATTTGCCAAGTGTTGCTGCTCATCTTCCCGATCGGTGCAAGGAACGAGCCACAAGACTGACTCGGGAATGGAAAAATGCAGCTGAGTAACGTTGGCTTGTGGGCCAACCAGTGATTACAGATCGAGCACAGTCCAATCGAACACTATAGCATTTGGGTCGAACGGACTTCAAAGTCACCAAAGACACATTTTGTCCAATCAGTCAGACTTGCAACCTCCTTCGATTAGACTTGAAGGAGAGGCTTGTGATGCGGCGATAAGGAAGAGTCTACATGGCATGAGTCAATTGCCACGGTGTAGGTTAAATTCAAGGTGTTCAACACAAGGACTTAAGCAAGGCTCGACTACACCTGAGCTGGAAGCGGTTCATTGGGCGATCGGAGGTATCCTTGTCCAATCGGCCATCTGAGTAAACAAGTATAGTTAACCCGGACAGTAGGAGAACAAGCTAAACGAGCTGGGATCCCGAGCCGAGCGAGCCACCCGTCTGTCTCGAAGAATGGCGTTAGCATTATACACATAATGAATTGATAAAATAGCAAAAGAGGAAAAGACGGATAATTAAAAAGAAAGAGAAAACCAAATAGAACACTCCATCTATTATTAAATAAGAAGAAGTCAAGACAAAGATATCCTCTATCGGTAATCAATATCATTAAACAGTAGAAGATTGATGGTCACTAGAAAAGGTAGAAAAAGGGCATGCTAGGTATGAAGACTTGCAAGAAAAATAAGAATCTTGGTCTCTATCATTTGCCATTTTCCTTTTATTATTTTTGACTTGAGCATAGGAGGGTCAATGTCAGGGACCCCTTCCCTGATTTTAGTTTTGTTTTGCAAAGAGCGAGGTCTTCATCCCGTCAGCGGATCTGCCACCTCCTCGACTTTCCAGCTTCGTGCCTTCGGATAAGATCATTCAGCATCCGATCTTGACATTCAAAACTTTTCGCTAGACGTCCGGTCTTCAACTCGCCTAAACTTCTGCCTTGTGTTCGCGGCCTAAGGGCTTCTTGCCTAGTGTCCTCAACCCCTAGGGACTTTTGTCCGACATTCTCGATCTGCTAAGACTTTTGTCAGCCCACTTGACTAGGACTTCTTTGCCCAATCCACTTGACTAGGACTTCTTTGTCTAGTCTCAACTAGGACTTTCTTATATACTTAGTCAACCTTGTTATATCATAATAACTCTTAACTTTAAATCTTTGTCAATATCAAAATATAGGTTTGATTAGTTAGTATTTCCAGTACCAACAAAAATTCTTTCCATCAAAGTATTTATTTGAATAGGTCTCGAGATCAATTTTTTAGCAGATGTAAAATATCTCATTGGGTACCCGAACCTCCCCATGTAAAAGGTTCTTATATTATAATAAAATAGCGTCCGTGATTTATACTCGCAGATATTGCTTTGGGTGAGCAATATCACCCCTCTTGCTCCAATGTTATTCTAGATTACTCACATGAAGCGACAATAATTATAAAACTTTCTTATACCAATCAAATTTTTTTCTAAATTACCTAATTCTTCGAATCAATTAATTATGGAGATCATTAATTCAACTCTATAATAATTTTTCACTAACTATTAAATGAAGATCCATCTGACTAATATTCTAAAAGTTATCTTATGTGAGAAAGTTTCTACCATACGTCACAGTCAAAATTCGACCTCTGTTGAGTAACCCGGCAGAGCAATCAACTTTCTTAAAAATACATATCTTTCTATACTCTATATATATATATATTTTAAAAAAAAATAAAAAGTAAATTCATTCCCACCGTCAGACGCGTTGTTGGCCACCAACGGTCCGCATATTTGCGCAACGCGAAGCCAACCATCATTAAGCCAGCCAACTAACCCGCATAGTTTCTCAATGCGACTCATCCTGCCCTGGGCTACGATATGATGCAGTAGAAAAGCGTAAGTTATCACTTGTATATATCCGCATTTCGATTCCAATTACGAAACATTATATAGATTTTTTTTTCCAAATTAGGCGTACACTCATAAATTACGAGCCGATGAAAAATGATATTAGCTCGTTCAATATTTTTTTATACCATTGGGACTAATCATTCCAGGAGCATCCTAAATGACCGAAACACCCTCGTTTCCCTTATCCAATATACGGTAGCCGTAACTTCACCCATTATATTATTGCGTTTGGTAGTTAACCACTAAGGTCAATGGGTAATTCGGTATCACAGTCTGTCCACTTTGGTAAATTAGTCCTGGAATACGTAAATTTAGATTTTATTTTAATTCATTGCGTGGGGACCACACCTCTCCTCTGTTTTCCCCCTCTTCTTTCCTCCTCTAAATTTTTCATTGATTTCCCCTTCCCCTCTCCTCCCCTCCGCTCCAAATCTCTCTCCTGGTTTTTCCAATTGAAGCAAGCGTCGGCGAGATCGCCTTAAGCTGCAGGAATCAACCTCCAAAATCGTTTCTTGATGCTCTCCCTTGTTGATGGTTTGTGATTCTGGGCATCCTCTGTGTTTTTCTTCTCTAGCTTGTTTTGGATTCTGAGTCGACAGGTCAGTGTTTTGATCGTTTTTCTGGAGGTTGGTGTTTTTTTTTTCAGTGATAGAAGGCAATGCCTTTTCTCTCCTTTCTGGTTCTCCCCTGTTGGAAAAGATCATTTCTGCCCCCCTTTTTAATAAAGCTAGCTTGCTGGGTCCGGCTCTATTTGCTTCCTGTTTAGCCCAACGACTCCACTAATTGGTTCTATTTTTTGGTCTCTGTTTTTGTTGATCTTAATCCGTAACTTGATGATTGCTTCTTATCGTATAAATTTTTATAAATACAGGAGTATTTTCAAAAAAGTTTTTCATTTTATCTACTTTTTGTTATTTTTCTTGATTAATGATTTGCAACAAATTTGCTGCTTTTTCTTCCTGCTCATCGGAATTGTCTTTTTCTGATTGTTTGAAAATTACGTAATACTTTGTTGGATTCGGTGTACTAGCCTCGCACTAAAGGGGAATGGATTACGGTCGGCAAGATAGCGATGAATTTGTTTCTATCGTCAATCCTAACATGGAAAGTTTCTTACCATTGGATTGGAAAAAATAAAACCAGGGATGATGGTTATTTTTTTTTTCTTCGTCTTTCCTTGTACCTTTCTTTTCTTGACATTTCTATGATCGATTCTACCACTGTAAAATTTAGCATAGTTGAATTAATGTTTTTTTTAGCGTATTCACTGTGTTGGTTTCATAATCTCATTTTGTTTACATTTGCAGGTCAATTGCCCCAGTTTGTTAAAGCTGGGAGAATATTTTATAATAAATGGAACTAATTTGTTTCTGGGAATTTATTTGCGTGAACGTTTACTTGGTTGTAGTGCTGGGAGAGCTGTTGCACACTGGTCTTGTTTGACACAAATGTTAATTTCTGATTTCTTCTCATCGTGATTGCTTTAAGTATGCCAGGCATGTTCTGGGTGCTGCATAGTCACTCATCTGATGGCAATGAGTATTCTTTTGGTTGCATAGGCAAGTTTATGCTTGTTGATACATGCCTATATGCTGTTCAAATTCTCTACAAAGATGCTAAAGTGCTTCTTGTTCTAAGTCCTCTAGAAGTACAGTGATTTATTCTTGTTTGCTGCTGAAATAGAACATGGAGAAGTAAGTAAATCATAGCTGTATTTCTTGAACCTAATTGCTATCTTGGTAGGGCTCATATTGCCTCTTGTTCCATTTGCTTATAGGTATAAGTTCATAAATGAGATTGGAGATGGAACCTGTGGAAATGTCTATAAAGCACTCAACATTGAAAACAATGAAATAGTGAGTGTTGAACTGAAGTTTTGATTGATCTCTTCAAACTACTTACATGGAAATAATGCTGGTACTTGCTAGGTTAGGTAATTTATTTAAAGCTTGAAATATTGTGTGGTAATTTCAAAAACATATGCATAAACATGATACAGTTTTAATGGTACCACCTTTTGTTCTCAAACTCGTGTATTTTTCATTGGTGTAAATTGTTATGAGGAAATACGGACTTTTGATATTAGAACACACATATAAGAAAGCCAAGAAGATCTGCTGTGATGAATTGACAGCCATCATATTGATTAGAAGAAGAAAAATTCTCGACTTCTCAGCGATTAGGTTATCTACATAGACGTTATGGATATATTGACTTTTATGTTAGTCAGCAACAATAGTTTAATCAAACTTTTGTCATTTCAGTATATTTAATTCTTCTTTATTTTGTAGCAGACCTTCTCCTATATCCTTACATATTAGGTCTTTATTTATCTTTAAACAGTTCTTCACCTATAACTTATGTATTCAACAAGGTATTCTAATTTACCTAAAATGTTTATAGTATGGCTCAATGTTCCAAACGGTAGCCAAGGCGGCCGCCTAGGCCAGAAGCGGGCATCAACCGCACTGTCTTTGCCTAAGGCAATGCTTTAGGCGGTAACTCACCTCCATCCGCCACCGCCGCTTTTGGAACTGCCACTGCGACTCGTCCGGAAGCGTCGCCCAAGCTCGCAACGAGTCCGCCCGAGCCCGGCGATGGGCCCGGAAGCGTCGTCCAAGCCTGGCGACAGCCCGGAGGCATCGCCTAGGCCCGACAATTGGCCCAGATGCATTGCCCAGGCCCGGTGACGCATTCGGGCATCGCGCGGTCTCGGCGACGTGTTAGAACTTGTCGCCCGATCGAAACATAGTGCACGGGTAAGTTGTAAGTTAGGGTTTAATTAAATAGCTTTAAGTTAATAATTTTAATCCAA
This sequence comes from Zingiber zerumbet, assembly GCA_037833815.1. Taxonomy (NCBI): domain Eukaryota; kingdom Viridiplantae; phylum Streptophyta; class Magnoliopsida; order Zingiberales; family Zingiberaceae; genus Zingiber; species Zingiber zerumbet. The sequence continues at coordinate 20,694,969 of JBBMJZ010413115.1, read as the reverse complement.
TGCTATCTACGATTGAGATAATTTAAATAGACTTAATTAAAGCCTAATAAAATTATCTCATATATATATATATATATATTAAAAATTTAAAAATTATAATTTTTATTTTTAAATATTTAGATTTAATTTTTAATTAATATATTGTATTAAATATTATAAAAAATAATGATTTTTTATAATATTATGTATAAAAAATAGTTAAAAAATTCAACCATCTAAGTAGCCTAGACCGCCTTACCACTGCCAACCACCATTTACAACATTGGTATGGCTATTTTAAGTGGTGCCTTTGGCATTTATTTCGATGCTGACCTACAAACGGGAGAACCCCTTTAATCAACTAGGCAGACACTCCAATCTCAGCTACCACTGAAATTTCCTCTCCTTTTTATTCCAGTATGTCCACCATAGCATCTAAGATTTATACCTTCATCCCTGTTTTGTAGTTTGGAGATTCACTGTAGAATTCTAGGTCTCTGGGTAATTTCATCTTGTCCGTTTTATGAATTAAATGATTAAACTATGTTTTTGTTTCTCTAATAAACTTTCAATCTACTTTTAGGAGCTATTAAAATTTATGTGGTAATCAAAGCTATGAACTAATATCAGGTTGCCATCAAGAAGATGAAAAGAAAGTTTTACTTCTGGGAGGAATGCATGAATCTATGTGAAGCTAAGGTATGGATCTTGTTTAATTTTATGACTTCATCAGGGTGTTTTTATCAAGTTCTCTAATCTACTCAGGCAGTCATGACAAAAAAAGGTATTATGCTTTTGACAGTCTCTTCGGAAGTTGAACCACACCAACATTGTCAAATTGAAGGAGATTGTTAGAGAAAATCATGAGCTTTTCTTCATTTTTGAGCACATGGTGAATAGTCTACCTTTCATCTGAAGTAGGGATAACATCTGTTTTTTCCCTGAACAGTCGGGTCTTGCAAGCATTATTGGCTTAAGAGGGTAAAAAAAACACTTTTACACTGGAAAGTGGAAACTAATATACTGTTATACTCTGAGGCCCAAATAGCACAGGTTGCTTTCAACCACTTTGTTTGATTTTCAAAGAAGGAAACCACTTTTTTTGTTGTAATGGTTAGAAAATTTGATCATCTCAAGGCTGATTTATGAGTTACATTTCCACTTCCAAACTAATATTTCTTTCCACTATAATAGGCCTTCAGCTTCTATTTGACATATTTATATGTCCGCCTTCATCTCCTTTGACTATCTTCTGCATGCTTACTGATAGTGTTTCTTGTCCTGTACCTTACAAGATGGAAATTATATTGCATTGAACATATAATTTTTTTTTTTTTACATCATTCTCTACATATTTTATTAGTTAAAGTTTAGTCATTAGGGATTTGTTTAACTGATTTTGGCTGTATGTTCACATATAAAATGAGCAATACAATAAATTGCCATTGTTGAAGTTTCCATACCATTCTTCTATCAAATGTTTTTCATCTATTACATAGTAGATGACATTTATCATACTTTTGTTAGCTATCTGGATATGAATTCTGTAGTCCTGTTGATGTAATTTTAATTAAGTTTTTCTAACTGAAAATCTCATTGCTTTTATCTGAAAATTTTCAGGAGTATAATTTATATCAGGTGATGAGAGAGAGGCAAAGTCCTTTCACTGAGGGAGAGATACGGAACCTCATGTCTCAAGTACTACAGGGACTTGCATACATGCACAAGAACGGATACTTCCATCGAGATCTGAAACCTGGTATCAATCAAGCTTTTTTTAGTTATAAATATATTTTTTTAAATAATAAGACTTACAAAATTACTTGTTAATCTCAGAAAACCTTTTGGTTACTCATGATGTAATTAAAATAGCTGATTTTGGACTGGCAAGGGAAGTAACTTCAGAGCCTCCCTATACTGATTATGTTTCTACAAGATGGTAATAGATGCATTTCAATTTATGTAATTGATTTTGCGCCATAACATGTTATCTGTTACTAAGATAAGTAGATAAATTGCTGTAGGGCTTTTGTTTTATTTGACTGATGGTTGATCATTTATGTCAAGGTACCGTGCCCCAGAGGTCTTATTGAAGTCTTCATTCTACACCCCTGCAATTGGTAGCTAAATACTAATACTGGATATTTTATTATTAATTGTTTTTTCTTGAATTTAAATACTATCATTTTTAGGCTCCTGAAGATTGTTGATTTTTTTTCTCAAAGTAATTTTGTTTCATCTCAATATTGCAACAGATATGTGGGCTGTTGGCGCAATTCTAGCAGAGCTTTTTATGCTATCTCCTCTTTTCCCTGGTGAAAGGTGAAAAAATATGTTACCTTTAACTAAAAGAAAGCAAGTTCTAAGTTTGGAGTCTCTATGTTTGAGCCTCTATGAAATTGCTATTGACATACTGAATGGGGAGTGTTCGTCTATTGTATTATTGATATAGTCTATTACTTCATATATGCATATATCCTTGGTTCATCCTTTGAATAATAATTTATATCTTGGATTTATTGGGGCAGTTGTGTCCATCATTTCATGAATTCCAATGCATAATAATCTACTCTTTTATACCAGAGCACCGTGCTTAACTGTGATATTTTTCTTCAAGACTTTAACTTTCTGACAGCACAATGTATTTGTACTACAATTAACTATATTGATTTTGCCAAATTATTTCATGTAGAGGCTCTGTCCTTTTAATCATTTGTCACATTTTTCTTAGTGAGATAGATCAAATATACAGAATATGCACCATTCTTGGAACTCCAGATAGCAGTATTTGGCCAGATGGGATTCTTCTCCCGCATTCTACATATTTTAATATCTTTCAGGTAGAAACAGACTTATAATTAAAGTTTACTTCTCATTCTGTCTCCATCATAACTTGAATTTCTACTTCATGTAAAAGTTTCCACCTGCTGATATCTGGGATATTATTCCAAATGCCAGCTTGGAAGCAATTGACTTGATCCTGGTAGGTTCATATGAACTATATTCACTTGCATTTACCTTGCTCTAAAGCAACCTCTGAATGATGCATATGGTTATGCTTCCTCCAATTCAGCAATTATGCTCATGGGACCCGCAAAGAAGGCCAACTGCTGAGCAATCCTTGCAACATCCCTTTTTTCATGTATTTTCCTCGTACTAAATTTTTTCCTCGAACTCTATCTGAGATCTTATTTTTGTACACCTTTCAGGTAGGCACATGGGTTCCATGTCCTCTCCAAGATCCATATCAACCAAAGATAAGACAAGTTGGTGAGGCTTGTGACTAAGAGTTAGTCTCTTATGCTATTGATGAATTCAATTGGTTCTCTGATTATTATAGGACAATTACCAAAGCTTGAACTAAAGTTGTGGGATTTTGGCACCGAATCAGATGATTGTTTCCTTGGTTTAACATTGGCAGTCCAACCTAGTATTCCTGAGAGAGGTAATATAAGTTAATCCTTGTAGGTATTTTTGTAAATTTGATGATGTTTCTTTGAACTTTGATAGTTTGCAAAGATGAAGGTTTACCACTAGCTAAATACATATGGCTTGGCTCTGAAATCTGGAACTAGACTGTCTAATATTTATTCAAAACTAAAAAAAAATGAACTGAATCAAAAAATATGATTCTTTGGTTGGTCTAAGCATAACAATATTTGTATTCAGTCTCTTTGTTTAACTGTGAACTAAACCAAGTATATGTCAAAAATGCACAATTTAATAATTTAAGTCAACATATACCTTTTATAGGGATGACAATGGGATGGGTATCCTTTGGTACCCATCACTATTCAACCTATTTTATCACAATGCCCATTGAGTGTATTTGAGATGAGATTAGGGTGAGTAGAATATATCCATGACAGGCATACAAAGGGTCTGGGTTTGGCTTGGGTTGTGGATAATGAATAAATTTCATTATTTTTTCAGGTACATATAGGTATTACAATCCCTAATTTTTATTTTTTTTTCTTGTATTCCATATGAAAATTGGTTTAAGTTTTGATGGGTATCTGATAGTCCCATGGGTACCCTAGCTATTTAATTGGCTACTTGCAGGGTGTGGATAAAGGTACCCAGGAAGGGTATAGAATGGTATGAGTATTGAGTTTCTATATGATAGATATAGTCAGTGAAAATTTAATGGTATCCTACCTGTTGTCATCCCTGTTCTTTTAAAACATTTTTTGTTCAAAAAAGTTGCATTTTGAAAATAAGATTTAAAAAAATGATCAAGCTTGGATGCTAATTCAGTTCAACTCAAAATAAATTTTGTTAGGTTTTACTTCAATTTACATTCTAATTTTGTTTGGTTTAAATTCTGCAAAATCAATATAAATATGTTTGTTTGGTTTGGTGGAATCTACCTGGAATGGATGATGGTAGATACATACTGTTATCTTGACATTCTTCAGTTTGGTAAGATATTTTTCTATTGCTTCTCTAGTATGACACTAGTGGTCCTTGAAAGATGGTGGAATTATCACCCCTCTGCATATATTTATGCAACTTAAGTTGATGAAATATCTGCTTTTTATTTGTTCATCTCTTTGGAGTCCTTGCGCATCAGTTCTAACTAGTTTTTTTGTTTGGGTATGCAGATGCTGGGAAACATGTCTTACAGCAACCAAGAGAGGTAAGTTATTAATTTTCTATATAGTCGGCAGAAATATGGTAATGATTGAAAGAAATAATGAAACGAGGCATTCAAAAACAAACTTGCATCACCATTAAGTGCTGATGTGTTTTCATTTGATGCGGCACTTATTGCTTCATTGTTGTTTCTTTTTGTCATGCAGGACTTCTTGTTTTACAATGGGTGCCAGGACCATTCTAACCGATCATGTAACTCTATCTTGGATTTGTGCTTATTTGTTCAATAGCTGGTAGTTTTTCTTTTAATTGAAAGATGGAGAATGAAGAATGATTTCAAATCTTGTTCCTACCATTTTTTTCAGCATACCAATCAATATTTTTTGGAACTTTAAAATCCAATTTGATTGTCCCACTTGAGTTGCTAGCTTAAACAACATTATTTGTTATATAATCCTGACAATATCTATCCCGAGTTCTATCTTTTGTCACATTTTCATCTTCATATTTCATCAATTCTCACCTCTTACTGTCGTTCTTAATTTCTATCTGATATGATGGTTTGGTAAAACGTTTTTGAAATAGCTGTATGTTTTCTTGTTAGAGGAAATTGAACTCGAGTAACTTTTCTCGAGTTCATATAGCAATTTATTTATTTATTTTGTTTTGCAATCAATCATCCAGCCCTCAAAAACTCATACTTGTCTTTTGTCTTGTTTATAATTAAAATAGGCTTAAAGATCTGTGTCCATGTCTTGTAGATGCCATTTCTTTTTCTTTTTTTTTTGTTAAGGGTCTTGTCAATGGAGTTTTTGCTCTTGAACTTACACTAGAAATGCTGAAAGTCCCACTCCCTTGTGCTAGCTCAGGACGATTTCCACTCATTTTTGTTTGATTCTTGATTACTTCAGTGTTTTGGCCCCTGCTGTCAAGTGACCAAAACATCAATGATCTAACAAACATATCTTTGCTACCATCATCATACATACTGAGCAGGTAACAGCCATCTTATACACAATTTTGAATAAGAACACAATGTGTCTAATTCTAGTCTTGATCTTTTTTCTTCTTAGCCAAGCCCCTCAATCTACTATTAGCGTTGAAGAGTCATCTGGGTTCACATTCCCTTCTGTGCAGCCAACTCTACTGGACAATGGTGCATTTGGACCAATGATGTCACTCTCTGCGCCAATCCCAAATGTTCGCTCATTCAAGTAACTCCATTTTGAAATTTTATACACTTTGTTCATCCTTACAATTACACGAGATTGACGTTGGAGACAGTCAACTAAGCTGCTGAATAGATCTTGAAAGTGTCAATTCTAGTTTTTGTTTATTATAGAGTGCTTTACAAAATAAGGGATACCCTTGTACATATCAGTGAATGTAATGGAACATTGTCAATTTGGTTACTGATGAGATTCATGGATTGAATCTTTAGAATCTTCCCCTTGGTTGTTGTACCTTTTTTTTTATCACAATCAAAGGAGGCATTTAAAGTTACTTAATTTTCACCAAAATTTCAAAATTCGCACATGTTTTTTATTATACCCTTCTTGTCTTTCGGCTTTAAGTTAAATACAAAATTTTTTTTTTTACATTTTAATCCAACCAAATAAAATAAATACATAAATAAAATTTTAATTATTTTATTAAGGAGTTTCATATAAAAGTCATTAATGATCTTAAAAAGTTTATTTTATTTTTAAAATTTGTGATCATCTCTTCAATTTATTCAAATTTTTTAAAAAATTAATAAAAATTAAAAATATAATATAAGGTGAATTGAAAATTATAAAATTAAAGAAACATTAACAAAAGTAAAAAATGAATAAAAATTATTTTTATCTTTTTTAAATAGCTTATTACAAAAGAAAATAATACAATAAAACATAATTTAAAAAACGAAATAAAAAATTAAATAATTAAAACTAAATAAATTATTTTGGTGTTAATGTTTTGATTAAATCACTTAGAATTAATTTTGTCAAAACATCACTACCATCACTATCTCGGCGCTATTCAAAGAGAAGCATTGTGGTTATATTCCTCAAATAGCTTCATCAAAGTGGTGTTGGTCCTTAGAAATTAACACCACTATTTTGTGATGTTAACATTACATCGGTTCTAATCTTCGCACAACAACATTATAGTAGTGTTTAGGGCTATAAACGAGTCGAGCTCGAGCTCAGCTTGATTTGATTTATACTGGCTCGACTCAAGCTCGAGCTCACTCAAGCATGTAGAGTTAAGCTCAAGCTCAATCTCGATATTTAATTTTAGGCTCAAGCTCAAGCTCGAATTTTTTTATTATTATTTTTTAATAAAAAATTAATATATTATATATTATAAAAATATATATTATTACTGGCTCGTTTAGCTTAATGAGCCACCGAACCAGTAATAATTAAGCTCGAGCTCTGCTCGATTTCTAATCAAGCTGGCTTAACCTCGGTCAACTTCGAGCTCGAGTCGAGTTTTGACCGAGTCGCTCGCGAGCAACTCATGAACGGTTTGACACATTTGCACCCCTAATGGAGTTGATCCTTAAAAATCAACACCATCCTTTTATGATATCAACATAACACTATGGTGTTAGTCTTCAAATAACAACACCACAATGGTGCAGTGGTGTTGATGTTTGAAAACCAACACCACCCTTTTATGATATCAACCAACCACTGTAGTTTTATTCTTTGAATAACAGCCCCACAATGATGTTGATCAATGTAAAGAGCACCATTATATTGTTTTGTGATATCAACAGTACTATAGTGTTGTTCTTCAAATACAACACCATAGTAGTGCTAATCCTTACTAATCAGCATCATCTCAACAATACTATGGCGTTGTTCTTCAAATACAACACCATAGTGCTAATCCTTGGAAATCAGCACCATCCCATAACAGTGTAGGCATTGGTTCAAATCAACCGAATTGGCATGAGCTCATAAATTTTTATAAGGGCCTTGGGTGTTGTTCATCCAAGGCATCTCTAGTCAATTAAAACACCTTGAGCACTGTTCACCGAATGGTCAATTTCAGCATTGATCATTCCACTTTCCCGCTCGCTTGGGTGGTGCTCTGGCTATCCAGAGTTAAGCTCACCCGAACTCTACTCCGACCCTGGCTTCTCATCCCTCAGGCTTCCTCCTTGTCTTCTCGTCCCTCAAATACATTGTGTGCGTCATTCTCATTCACTGGTGTACTCTTCCGCGGCTCCTCGTCTCTCGGATGCACTAAACCTGTCAACTCTCTTCTCGTGTCATCTTTCTCGCTCGCTGCGTCTTCTATTTAACTTCTTGTGTTCCGAAAACCCTACACACTTAGACATAAAACCTCGTACAATGATATAGAGAATAATTCAAATCACTATTCTATATTACAAATAAAATATGCACTAAATAAAAGTTATACCCAACAACTATGAATGATCGAAACTTGGCTTCGGTTGTTGGTTGTCGATGAAGTGTGGATGGACATAACTTGATCATAGAGCAGAACAAGGGATTTGAAAAACTTGATTGAATTCTAATGTTGAGCCTCAAAACTCGAGGTGTCTTTTATATACTTTGTTTGGTTAACCGAATACATCGTTCAGTTGATCAAATACATCATTTGGTTAACTAAACTCAATCAAATCTTTCCTATTCAGTGCTTGATATATGCCTTTATTGATCGACTAACCTCCTTTTGAGTCAACTGAACCTCAGAAATGCCCAGGTTCACATTTAGATTCACGATCTAGTCAGATTGTATCTTCCATGAAATCTACTTTATCGATCGACTTATCCTCCTGATTAATCGATTGAACACCAAAACTTTCTTTGTTACTTGATCTGATCGCATCTTGATATGTTCTATCCATATGTGTTCGATCGACCGATAAGAGTATTGGTCGACTGAAACCTGCAACACAAAGTTAGCACAATATATATAATAATAATCCTGCATAATAGTGTTAAAAATAGATAATTATGTATGAGTTATTCTTGACAATTAAGATTGTTTGATCTCAACTTAGAAATCTCCATTAGTTTCTTACTTTGATCAAGGCTTAAGATTCTCCCAATTGGGGTGCATCCTCATTGCCTTCTAGAATGGAAAGGCTTCTCCAGGACTTACCTTAATTTAGCCGCCAAACATTTGGTCCAACTAACTTATTTGGACTTCTTCTGCTATTGACCCATAAGGATTTTATTTACTTAACATATGGTCTAGCTTACTCATCGAGTGTTTTGCTATATCAACTCATCTAGTCTTTTACTCGGTGTATGATCCTTCTAATCCATTAAGACTCCCTTACCTAGTGTTCGATCCTTTTAACCCCTTAGGACTTTTGATGCCTAATGTTCAATCTTCCTGACCCATTAGGACTTTACATATTAAATGATATGCACACTTAACTCTCATATCAAACACATAATGTCTAAACCCTTTGTTAGCTATCAAAATATAAGTTTGATTATTAGTGTTGTTTGCACCAACAACCATAACATTTTTAGTCTTATACTAGCCTTATACCTATAAAGTTAATGATCAGATTGTTTACAAGATTATTCTATACTCATAAAGTTTGAAATTGTTCTTAATATCAACTAGGGTTTAATTGTCTTTCGTATACAAATCACATATAGCTTAAGTAAGAAATTGTTGGATTTATCTCATTTGGTGGGCTCACATGCAATTTGTGACATGCAGATCTATGTTATATAGAACCAAACTCATTATATGATATATTCTTTCCACAGTGGTGTTGATCATTATAAAAGAGCACCACCATTTTGTGATATTGATAGTACTATGGTGGTATTCTTCAAATACTAGGCAATAAAGAAAATGATACGGGAAAGCAAACACAGGTATTTTACTTAGTTTGGAGCCTTCGATGACTCCTACTCCAAGACCCAGGTCTTTTGAACCTTTCCGAAGGGTAATCCACTAATGTCAATCGAGTAATTATAGTAAGATAGAAAGTTAAAGTGCAAAATATAATTATACCAACAATTGAAATTAAAGCAGAATCTTGAACGTTAATTGTGGGAGCAACCTTTCGGTGTCATAAGAATCTTCTTAGAGCAACACGAGAGTACGAAAGTCGGAGTAAATCATATTCTGAAGCTTCTAGTCGAAGTCCTTTTTATAGGCATTTTCCAGGTGTTCGGACCATCCCTGGGCACCTCCAACAAGGCCTATCTGATCCTAGGACTTCGCTGACTTATCCATGTCCGGGCACCTAGACCCGATCTGGGCGCCTGAATTGTTGACGTATTCGAGCCTCATTGAAGCTTTATCTCTGAAAAATCATCCATCTCTGGATGCTCAGACGAGTCCAAGTGCCTGCACTCTGATGTGCACTAGTCAGCCAGTGTGTGCCAACTCATCTATGCAAGTGCTTGGGTTTGGGCCAATCCAGACGCTTGGACCCGGTCTCGACACTTGACCCTTCCCGGGCACTTGGAGACCTTTATCTAGCCAATTTATAGTTTTGATTCCCTTTAAAACACATTAGTTCAAAAAATAAAAATTGCCCTGTAAAATAAAGTTAGCATATTAAAAATACAATCAATTTATGACTTAGATCCTATCTTATCAAGACCAGAATCTAGTCATGGTCTCAGCTTAGACTTCCAAAATAGTTCTAAGCTAGACTACTCCTATAGTCCCACTGGGACTCATCCTCATTAGATCGCTCTCCTCCAATAGCTTACCTTTACTTACCATTTGTGAACTTAGTTAACCTTGATCTTTTGGCCCACTAGGTCTTCCTACAAGATGTCACATATGGACTTCAACCAATCATTGGTCCTCCCTAACCTGATTGGACTTCCTGCCAACTGTCTAGCCCTTATCTATGACTCAACTGGGCTTCCTGCCAATCGTCTAGTCCTCCCTGACTCCAATTGGACTTTAGCCTAGTGTATGGTTCCTATCAAGTCTTTCAGTTATGCACACTTAGTAAATAGATTTGAACACAACATCTAACTTTAACCATTTGTCATACATCAAAATCTAAGTTTGATCGTTAGTGCAAACTGAACCAACACATAGTAATGTTGATCCTTGGAAATTAGCACCACCCCATAACACTATAGGTCATGGGTTTGAATCAACAAAATTAGCATGAACCCATCAATTTTTATAGGGGTCATAAAACCAAATTTTCACACCATAAAAACCTTACCTACATTACCCTCTTCCAACATATATCAATTTTTTAAAAATCCAAATACCCTAGGTCAATCAGTGAATTTCTGTTAAAATCTATTAAAAGACCTTACAAACTCTGATTGGACCCACTGTAAGCCCAATAGGTTTCTGCAAAGCCTTGGAGTCCAAATGTGGCTTGAGTTATTAGCTTGAAGGCATTTCCAGTAGTTCTCAAAAGGATTTTAAAGTTTTAGACTTTAAGGTAACGAACATAGACCTATACTCAGAACTAGAATTCCATTCATAAATACCTTTCCTACACTACCCTCTTCCAATATATATCCATATTCTATAAATTTATATCCCTTATATATATCAATGAGTTTTAATCAAAACTCATTGATGGACCTAGTAAGATATGATTGGATCCATTCCAAGTCTGGTAGGATTCTATGGTGCCCGAGAGTCCAAATATACCTTGAGTTATCAACTTGAAGGCATTTCAAGCAGTGCTCAAAAGGTTTTTAAAGTTTCAGACTTTGAGGCAACTAGCATGAACCCATAAGTTCTTGTAGGGGTCTCAAAACTAGGATTCCATGCCATAAATGCCTTCCCTACACTAAGTTATAAATAAACTTTTTTAATTTACATACTAGGTAGTTTGAATCCTTAGACTCAAACACTACAAGAAAACAGGGCTTCAGAGACGAAAAATTCTGTCTTTGAAAGTCCTTTTTCTGTCCCTAAAGAATGTTTGAGACGGAATATTCCGTTTCAAATATCCGTTACTGAAAGCCCCGTAGCTAAATTTAAGACAGAAATATTCTGTCTCTAATTTCAAAAACAGAATGAAAAACTGTTTATGAATATATTTTTATTTGACCAAATGAAATTAATTAAAAATACAAATTCCGTTTCTAATTTTGTTTTAAATCCGTCATTAGTCTGTCTCAAATTACATAACAAATATAATTTTAATCTGTTTATAAATCTATTTATAATTCTGTTTATAAATTTGTATATAAATTCTGTCTTAAATTTGGTTTTAAATCTGTAATTAATCTGTTTCAAATAACATATCAAATATTATTTTAATCTGTTTATAAATCCGTTTATAATTTTATTTATAAATCTATATATAATCATTTTAAAATTTATTACTAAATTTATATTATATTATATTTTTATATTTCTCATCTACATAATACTTTTAACAATCACACATTTCAAACAAATTAAAAATATTTAAAACAATTAATTTTAATACAAAAGTATTGTACAATTAATATTGAAATAAATAAATATTCACATCATCTAAATACATTTAACCATTAATCAAAGATAAAGTAATTTAATC
>JBBMJZ010413115.1:20651751-20664160 GCA_037833815.1 Zingiber zerumbet | reverse complement strand
ATGGTAAATGAAGAATATTAAAAAGTGAAGACCATGAGCCTAGCTTTGTACCAGAGCTTTATACTAGAGTACTGGACGGCCCACATGCTATTGTGGTAACGCGTGCGGCTCGCGGTCTAGAGTACCTGACCGTGCACCCGAGGCGTGGTGGCATGATGTAGCCCTCGGTCAGTGTTTATTATGTCTTCCACCGGTGAGGGTTGATAGCTCGTACGTTAGATGACGTATGCGACAGTTTTATACTCTGAGGAGGCTTTTAGCCTATCCATATGATACTACACTCTGATGATATTGGCTCCAGTGATTCACTTTTTAGTTGATTTATCAGATTTAGACTATGGATATACATGTTGATATTATCATGATAACCTGTATACCGATTGATTAAATAATAAGATTGAGAATTTATCTTAATTGATGATAATATATGAAGATGAATTTTAATTCTAACAAATAAATGTTAGATGATCATAACTATTCACTTATGTATATTATCTGAGAACTCAAAGAAGAAATAAAAGTTGAAATAATAAATGATACCTTTTTGATTCTTAAACAAGATTAAATTCATGCACATTTTCTTGAGAATCCACTTAGCCATTTGGCTAACTTTCTACATTTCTTGGCCTCTAGTTTTGCAGGCACAAGGATCCTTTTGATATTATAATTGATTTTGGACTTCCATAGAGTTGCTCAGAGATCTCGACGTGCTGATTTTCTGGGTTTGTCTTACTTTTGTTTTATTGTATTTACATTTTGAAATTTTATTTCAAATGTCGTTGATCTGTGTAGTCTTGTAGTCTACGAAAAACTAAGACATATATATAAAGTTGATATATTTCTTGGTTATCCCGTTTTGATAGTTCCTAGGGTTTCTTTATATTATATTGTCACTGAGTGGGGTACCGGGAACTATACCCCCGGGGCGTGACAAAATAAATTGCTTAAAATACAATCATTCTTATCACAACAATATAAAGTTCATCATGCTAATGTCGTGCCATAAGAAACAAACAACTGACAAACAAACATGATATAATGAACATGGTAATGCATGAAATATCAATAAAAAAGAGATGATGACTACTCCCCCAAACTTAAATATTGCAATATCCTCAATATACGAAAGGAGTTAACCACATAAAATAAACTTATGGAGGTGGATAGAAGTGACATGGAGATTGATGTTTGCCCTTCAATGCGCAAAGGAAGTGACTCGGTTAGGGTTTAGTGGAGAGACACAGGCGGAGGAACGATTAAAAACCCTTCTCCAAAATGTGACATGACCGCGCTTGAAAGAACGGCCTGCCCGTGTTCTCTTCAAGATGTTTGAGCGCCCGTGTGTGGGCATGCCAAATGGCACTGCTTGGCCATGTTTTTTTTTTGGAGCCATCAATTTGACATGGTCGTTATGGGGCATGGTTGTGCTTTTCCACACGACTAAGTCGTGTTTCATTTTGAACTCTTCCCACGCCCGTGGCAGTTGCCACAGTTAGCTCGTTGATCCTTCTGGTATGAAATTAAAAAAAAAAACTAAGACGAATAAATAAAGTGAAAGAAAAAAATGAAGAAAAAAAAACTTAGGTGGTCTCCCCAAAAAGTACTTATTTTATGTCCTTAGCTTGGTCCCTACCAGTTCTAACTTGGAGATTTTGACTTGAGGGATGCGTGTGCCCCTCCCTTGTGTAAATCTCTGTCTCGAAGCCCAAGTTTTATTCTTGCTCACGCAGAAATAATGTAATTTTGCCACATGATCGCTCAACTTCAAAAGATCATCTGGTGATCTATTGTTCGCCTCATACCCAGCATCGTTCGTCTTACTATCTTTCCCACAGACAATGCCAAAAATGATGTGGTCCAAATCTCCTTCCTATGTCCCTCGCTCAGTCGAACCACTTGCTTGTTCAAGTTCAATCGAGTAGAAATTCCAACCTTCAACCTTCGTAACCTCCGATCTGTTAAATATAATTGAATGGAGAAGAAAAGGAAGATGAAAGAGACTCCATTGTGAATGAGACTTTAGTCCACATTGGAAGTTTTAAGGCACTTTTGTTAGTTTATATTGAGTCACATACATTGAGGATGTGAACAAATGCATGGGGAGAGGCTCTCTCTCACGCGTGGGTACGTAGGGGGGTGCAAATCCAGGGCCTGGATTGCACTGAACCAAGTTGACTCGTGTGCGAGCGCGACCTGCGCACACGAATGCCGGACCGGTCGGGGTAAAATTTGCCCAAGTGGAACAAACAATATTTTGCCACGTAGATCTTTTGCTACTGTGAAACGGATACATTAAATTTGAGATTAATGCAGAATAAAACCGACCGAGTAATAATGAGTGAAACGGTGGCCGTTTCATTGCTTGGCTAGTAAAGATCATTAACTCTGGCCATTGATCTGAGCTCCTATATAAGGAGGCTCCGATCATAGGCAGAGGACACACACAACAAGCAAAGAAAAAGTTCTCCATTTTCCTTCCTCCTTTGTCATGCAACTCCTGCTCGGTGGAGTGCTCGTGATAGCAATCGGGTGCCACTCAGTTCGCCGTGACCACTAGTGCTTAGTGGAGTCCACCGTCAACTGTTGTATCCTGGGAACAGACAACCCTCATAAGCCTCGAAGCACAGCCAGAGGTGGGCGAATCTGTTTCAAGGAAACTGCGACTCGTAGGCCTCGGTCAGCTCTCTCGGTCGATCTCTTTGTCCGACCGACAAACTTCTCTGCTCGCTTGGGATCTACGCCCGGCGTGTCAGCTCGTCCGGTCGGCCAGTCTCTTTGAAAGCCCTACTTGTTTGCCCGGCCGACCTGTCTGCTCGACCCGGCTGACCTGTCAGCTCGACCTGGCCGACCTGTTTGCTTCTCCCGGCCTATCTGCTCGACCCGGTTGACCTGTTCGCTTCGCTAGGCTTGTTTGCTCGACCTGGCCGACTTGTCCGCTTCGCTCGGCCTGTCTGCTCGACCCGACCGACTTATCTGCTTCGCTTGGCCTGTCTGCTCAACCCGGCCGACCTATTTGCCCAGCCGACCTGTCTGCTTAGCTCGACTTGTCTGCGCAACCCAGCCGGCCTACCGCTCGGTCAGTCCACTCGACTGATCATTCTGCACAAACTGTCTGCTTGGCCGACCTGCCCACCCGACCGCTCAGCCCGCTCTGTCAACACGGTGCAGCCTACCTTCGTCACTTGGCAGAAACTAGCTCCTGCTGACAGCCTGAGATTATTAGCTCAGGTCATCTTAGCTGTAAGTTAAATTTAATTTGAGTATTTAACTTCAGTTAAGTCCTCAAAAATCTCCGATAATAGATTGTTTGTTTCCAACACGATCTAAGAGTCAATATCAGTCAGTGTGGGGTCAACATTGTCAGCATGATCGCTCCGATGGTTAAATTAGCGTGGAACTGAAGAGAAGAGCTTGAGCTGAAAGAAAGGATGCCTTTAGCTAGAGAAGGGATTGAACAAGAGCATAAGGATGAAGAAACACAGAGTTTGAACGGATCAACCACTAGCTTGACTTCTGATTACTCACAATGAGTAGCAATGTCTCTTGCTAGCTAGCCCCTCTCAACGGGAGCTCTTCTCCTTATATACTGTTGAGATGAACATTCAGGTGGACTGCTCAGTGAGTTATCAGCATGCTGTACGGACAAAAGTCAACTTCAAGGGTAGGCATATATGGGGTTGTCATAGTCCCCTTGAAACGGTCTAGTCGCTAGCGCATGAAGTATTGCCACTATAAAGTTTGAGGTTCAAATCTTAGAAAAGTCGAGATAAAATACCTCCCTTATGTGTTAGTCACTATTCTAAAGGTTAGTAGCCGCCCGTGATTTATCTCCTTCGTGTTAGTCTTGGGACGGATTGACGGGGACGTCAAGGGCGAACATATTCACTTTTTGCCACTATATATATATATATGGGGCTGTTGTCAACTCCAATCAAGATCTGGCACACATGTCGCAGGAAAGGGTCTCAGGTACAACGTTGACCCCTCCTCACGCTCCCTGTCAAATGTGCTCAGTCTGCTAATGGCATCCAGTGAGGGTCCATGATTGGCCTCTCCTTACTGGACGTGATCACTCCCTGTGTACCTGCTCGCTGACGCCATTCACCTCTCTTTACTACGTTCATGCTTATGTCACAGCTTGCTATTAGATATAGGGTTAGAGAATAAGAGTGATTGAGATAAATAAGCAGAAGGGTCGAGCCCGGGAGAGACATTCCAAGGGGGATGTTCCCATGTCCCAAGCCTCACATCAAGGACGTTTCTGAAGGGGATGCTCCTGCATAGTTGCTCAAGCAGATAAAATGATAGCTTCGGCTGATTCTATGGAGGTACCCGAGCGGGTGTTTTGTCGAGCAGGTAATGACCGCCACTTCTTCACCCAAGTGGGTAAAATACCTGAGCGAGTCAACCGTGACTACATCACAAGAGCACAGAGCCGGCCCTGGGCCAGGGCAACTAGGGCCCCTGCCCAGGGCCCAAAATTATTAAGGGCCCATTTTAAAATATATATATATATATATAAGTTTTTTTTAAAAAAAATCAACTATGTTTTTTTCCCTATAATCAATTATGTTTAGAATTATGTACGTTTTTTTTTCTTATTTTCTCACCGATGCCCTAGTTCTCTCGCTGATTCTCCTCATGTTTCTCCTCTCCGAAGGTCCGAAGCCCTCCCTCGCCGCCTTCCTTCCCTCGCCACGACAACTACGAAACCTCTCTCAAAGGTGCCCTGCATCAGCAAGACAAGCACTCTCTGGCTCCGTCTTCCCCTGTTAATTTTCCCTTAGCACATGAATCTACCTGTACGAGCATGAATCTGCCTCTACTCTGTGCTTCCGAGTAGTAACTTTCATCTGCCGTAGAAGACATCCTCCCGACTTCCCTCAGAGGTTTCTCTCATACTTGACTTTAGATTACTTCCCCCACTCATTCCCTTTCTTTCTCCTTCCCATGGGCCCTTCTTCATCCATATGCAATGACCATAGTCCTGCGAATAGGTTGTGGAAACAAGTTCTTTCATAGCTCTCAATAGAATGATCACTCTCTCGGCGCATGGGGGCCAGAATTGATGATGATCGGGCCTTAGCAAGTAGATTCATAAAGGTCCTTGGATTTTCAAGAAAGGTAGTTTCCCTGGTTTACTAAGATTACATTACTTATCTTCTGGCTAGCTAAGACTTGACTATGTTGAACTCACCCATGTGACTTGTTTGTGTTTGTCACTCTATATTATCCAAAGATGTACTATAGCTCACCTGTGCGCTGCCCTCCCTCACCGCGACGAAGCTCCCTTGCCGGTAAACACTAATGTTTTTTATTTTCTTGTTAATCATGTTTTGTTTCTGCACAAATTGGGTTATGTATCTAAGAATGTAAGATAGATGCAACTAATTCTTTTCTTCATATTTTGCTCTGTATTCTTTGCCTTACTGAAAAAGACAGGCAAAAGAGCTAGCTAAAATGAACACAAGAATATTCTGCAGTTATACCAGGCTTTTTATATTTTTCTTAGATACAATATGCCTTGCTACTCCGTTCCTTCAAAGAACAACTACAGCAGCCATGCACCATGTCCGTGTTTATGCAATGGAGGCAATAATGACTTGCTTGGAGCTTGAACAATCAATGCAGAGCCTTACAGGTCAACTTCATTGCCTTTTTTTTTTTAAAAAGATTTGCCACTAACTTGTCTTAGCTTATTTAAAATGTTAAACTTTAGATTCTAAGAAAATATGTTCAGTCAAAAAAATATTGGAACAAGATCTCTAATTGTCATTTCTGATGGTAGATGCCTTTTCATAGGTTCTCATAGACATTTGTTTGTAGACTGCTCTGTTTTTAATAACATTGCAAAGCTTAATATCAATTTGTTCTGTACTACTTCCTAATGATCTCATAAGTAGAGTTCTTTTTATATTTCATTATAGGTTTAGAGTAGTTGACCCACTTAATTCCTACTTTATACCTCAGCTTTGTTTCCTTTTCCCTTGAGTAAAAGAAAAGCAATGTCATAACTCAGGCCTCGATGAAAGGTTGAAAATTGATTCAAAACTTAATACATAACAAAGAAAGTGTCTAACCCCTATTATTTGTATAAGCATTAATTTAACCAATTAATTATATAGTTAAATAAGTTGAACTAATTAAATTTAAAAAAAATCATAACATTTTAATTAATATAATTAAAAGTGATTAAAGACATTTTGATATTATTTCTAATATAATTATTACAAAATCAGATAACTATTTTTAGGTGCAATCATAGACTCAATAAATACTTAAGCTCAAGCCACTCATCTATACTTTATGAACCCTATTTAATATTTCACCTCTCTTGATACCAATTGACACGCTCGATTCAGATGAGAAAATAATTTTTAAACTCAACTATTAACCAAAAATTCTTGTACCCAAGTTAACTTTAGTTCACTTGTCTAAGCTCACAAACTCTCTTTATTTCTTAATTTATCATATTGAGACTAAATTAAGGTATTATAATAGTATCTTGCACAGAGGTTTAGAAGAGAATAAGATTCATGTATAGATAATTAATACTAAAACAACTTATCTTGTTAATGAAAAATTAATTAGTATGTTATTTGACCTGCTGTCAACTGCTTAGCGCAATAATTCTAATGTGACTATTAATTGTGTGCCTAGGCCTAATAAACTCATGTGTGATTTAAGGTAATAAATAAACCTTATTTACTAATTTTGCACACCAATAAATCCTGCTTTATGGTTTGCAGGGGATATTGATTGGAATTGATAAGATTTGGGTTTTCTATTCATGGGAGCTTAGAGAACATGTTGAGGTGCTTTGGAGGATGTAGGATATTAGATTTGTTTTGGAGAGGAAGATTTGCTTCTTGAAGAATTTACTCTTGGTGTTAGGGACACTCTAAGGTAAAAAGGTTAAGGATAAAGGGTAAGAGGGCTTTAGTGTAAGGTGCGGACATCAACATATCTAACACTTATTATAGATTTCTTTTGTAATATTAAATTTTGATTCGTTTGGTGAAGTAGGATGCAATATTAAATTTTGTGTATATTTTATGATGTATGTTGTAAAAGTTTTTTTTAAAAGAAGCAGTACTCGGAAGATAAAATTGGGGCATAATTTATAGTTTTGCCCAGGGCCTTTAAACAACCAAGACCGGCTCTGCAAGAGCAAGTTGTCTTTGTGTCTTTCCGAGGATGTTCCCAAGCCACAACAGTTCGCAAGCCGTGAAGTCTTTCCGAGGATGTTCTCGACATCCCGAAGGGGACGTTCTCAAGCTGCAACACTTTTCATGCCGTGAAGTATTTCCAAGGATGATCCTAAAGGGGATTTTCTCAAGCCGTGACACTACTTGAGCCGTGAAATCTTTCTGACGATCTTTCCGAAGGGGATGTTACCAAATTGCAACACTTCCCGAGCCATAAAGTCTTTAGGATGTTCCCAAAGGGGATGTTCTCAAGATGCAACACTTATCAAGTCATAAAATCTTAGATACAAAGTGTTATCGCGACATGTTTACAAACAATAAAGCACTAAAACCCCTTTATATATTAATTTAGTATAGGGTAACTCGGATCATCTCTCATAAGAATTGTTGTTGGTGCATGAAAACTTATAGGATCAAATTATTATTGGTTTGATGTTTTGGGTTTTAAGCTATAAATGTTAAAGGTGATTAACGAAGGACAACCTATCTCACATAAACTACAATCGTAATGAATTAAAGAAGAACAAGTCATTAAGGAAACTAAGCATTTAAATTAAAGAAACTAAATTACAAATACAATCAACTAATACAACTGAAAGAACAAACAATCTTATCTAATCTAATCTACTACTATAAACAAATCAAACATGAACAATGGCACCAAGATCAATGAAATGTGAATCAATAAAACCTAAACCCAACTTAAATTTAAACTCAATTTCACGAAGGACTTGATTCACACATTCTTTCAACAATCGAACAATGGAAATGAAACTACCATTCAACATTGAAGACTTCTATGGATTCGAATGGTGCTCACAGATCAAGCTAGGATTTCCCTTAAACTGGCTTAACAGGAAATTGGAGAAGAACCTGCGGCAGATGTGTGATCGATGGAGGAGAAGATGAAGATGGCAGGATGGTGTCTGCTCTATTGTTTTTTACTCACTATATCATATTAGCTAGTTAGGGAGGGTTATCAATTGACAATTTATACTCTCTCTCTTAGGTGTATGCTTGAGAAGTCCTTTCTGATTCCACGGGATACCGAGTTAGTTATTGGGGGATAGACTTATTATAATAGGGCAAGAAATTAATTTTCGACGAATACATGTTCTCAGAAAAAAAAAATCCTCATATCCCTTAGCCAGCTTGGCGATCGGCTATAAATTAATCTTGTGGTTTATCTCCCTTTACATAATTTGGAAACAGATTATAAAAGACGCTTGAGGTGAGCATAATCACCTTTTGTTACAATTGAGATTTATACCCCTGAGGCTATAGTGTAGAAAAAGGATGCAAAGTTGTCACAGACACCTGCGGTTCAATCCCCAGTTATCAATTATCTATTTTTTACTTTATTTTTTATATTTTTAATAAAAATAACAAAAAATATATCAATTAATTAATTATTAATTTATATAATATATAATTATAATTTATATAATAATTAATTAGAAATTAGAAATTATATATATAATAAACTGGTTTTATTTAAAAGTTTTAATAAATCCAATCGTGATTTTTTGCACGTCGTTGCCGCCTCATCGCAGCGGCCTTGCCACAGCCACCACACCGCCTCACTGAGATAATCTTTCGCTGATGATTCCAAGTAAGTCTTTATCACCAAATTGATTCCTTTTTTCTTCCTTTTTGTTGCGCGCACATGACGCACACGATGACACACGCGAAATTGTTGTACATGTTGTATCGGTGCCGGTCTCGTGTCAGAACGGTAAAAATTGCCCGTTTCGGGCAGCACAGCTCGAGATTTCATTCACTGGTTTGAACCTCGCCATTATACATACAATTATCTCAAAGCAAATGGTCTCAATTAATATTAGGGTAGTGAAAAATTGGCGGAAAAAATCAATCAAAATTGTATGATTCACAATAAAGAATCATGAAATTTTCATCTAAAAAAGAAAATGATAGATCAATTCATTACAAAAAAAGCAAATTTCTATACAATGTATTTATGGTTGAATCAAAACTTGTCATCTCATATCTTAACAATGGTCTTACTACGTTAATACTCCTAAACTTAAATTTTATATATTCTGTATTTACTCTAGTAAGACTAAAAACTTTTACTTCTAATATTTCCCGCCAAAACTCAAGCTTAGTATTTACTTCTTCAAGTGTTTTATCGACCAAAATAATGTTATCTACAGACAAAATCCACCAAGATAATGTGCCTTAGATATGTCCAATGAGTTCATCCCCATCCCCGAACCTGCCCCGATACGACATGATGGGGTACGGAGATGAGGATTGGTACGGTGATGAGGATGGGGAAGAGGATTCCCCGATATCCTTTTATATCTGTTCTCAAGGATGGGAAGCGGGGATGGGGATGGCAAATCTGCCCCCGCCCTTCTCCATTGCCATCCCTAAATCTGTAGAAGCATGATCCTAGCCAATTATTTTATCTAGCAAACCTCTTTTGAAGAACCTATTGGCATTACATGATTTTTTTCCCCCTAGAAATAAGCAAAGGGTACCAGCAAACAATTTAGAAAAAACCATGAACACTTGTTTACCACAAAAGCATGAATGAACAGAAAAATAAAATTAGGATATGACATATTAAACAAGAGTGTTCACCTGTGTGGATATATTTTAATGCGCGAAGAAGTTGATAAAGAAAAAATTGATAGTGCTCTCTGGTTAAGTCATCATTAGCTTTTATAACTTGATGAAGATCAGACTCCATGAGTTCAAAGACAACATATATGTCTTTGAAGTCCTTTCTAGATGGAGGCAACATGATGTGTTTGATCTCAACAATGTCAGGATGACTTAGAAGCCTAAGAAGCTTAATTTCTCGAAGTATCCTAGCGGCATCAGAAATGTGGTCAAAAATATCATGTATCTTCTTGATAGCCACCTTTCCCCCAGTATGTGTGTCGATGGCAGAACATACCAGTCCATAACTGCCTTTACCTATGACTTCCTTAACCTTGTACCGACTGATATCTCCATATTCTCGGAAGAATTCCATATCTGTTGCATTCTATAGAATTGAGGGATTAAAATAAAGTTATGACATTGTAAACAATATTTGAGTTCCAAAATTCCTGAAGAGATCTCAACTTATTACAACCTTAATTGACATTAAAAAACTATTGAACAGTTAAATATCAGTAGTTTTTAAATACAACTATTTATACAAGTTAAGCACTATCAAACCTGATCTAATTGCGTAGATGAATAATAGCTTTACAAGACACGACAGAGAAGAGAATGTAACATCACCATATCACATATAAGTCCTGTATAAATTTTCCAAACATCTAACATAAACGTCCAAACATTATAAAACTACAGGACGTTTGAGTAGTATTTAAATGATTAAGCAGAGAAATCAGATATATTTACAACGACAAGGAAGGATCAAATGTTTAAAAAAAAGTGTTTTTTTTACCAATTGAATTAAACAACGGATATGAATGATGAAGCAAAGTATGGCAAATATGACAAAGGCGCAAAACAAAAAATCATTGTCCAAGGAACAAGACACACAAATAAAATAGATAGAGTCACTATCTGAGTACCCGAAAATCCTGCAGAATAATGAAAATACTGGGTGGACCAAAGAGAGAGGAAGAGAAGACTCGAGACGTAATTTCGTACCTTTTTACGCTGATCTTGCTGCATCTTTTACGACTTAGTTCCTTCTAGTGCTCAAATTTCTTCTCCACCACGAGATCCTTCACTTTCCCTTCCCCAGAAACTGGGCAAACTTAACAACCTCCTTCAATTCCAACTCCGGAAAGGAGAAAAGAACCAACTCGAATCAATTGAGTAAAGCGAGAACGCGAATCAAGTTCAACCGCATTTACCCCAGCGGCACCTGCTCCGAATCACTAGCCTGCAATCCCTACGCGCCCATCTCCACTCCCCAACCAAATCCCTCATGCACCCCACTTCCTCCTTCACGGCACCCTCCTCAACCGTCCCCACACGCCTCAATTCTTCTAAAACCTAGGCGACCAGCAGGAACAGGCGACAGAAAGACAAGTCCTCGCGCTCCGGCTCGGCATCGCTTTGGCCCTTGACGACGGTCCCGATCCCAGCGCCACCGAATCAGGCCTCCCGATCAGATAGATCCCCAGGAAGAGATGGGACGACAAGGAGGCGGCGTAGGGTAAAGCAAAGCAAGGAGAGGGCACCGGGTTTCTTTATCCACTTTCCTTCCCCCTCCCTCTCCGATGCGGCACTAATTTAACCGATCGGATCGCGCTGTGCCAAAAGTATAGATAGCATGACAGTCCTTCATCTACCCCAATGGCAAGTACCCACAAATCACCTTTCATGTATTGGACAATTGAGGTTTGTTGTTTCGGGTGGAGTCGTTAATTGTTGCTTATTGTAAAAGGTAAGTTCTATTTAGAAATTATTAAAATAATATTTATGTTTAGAATTTAATGTTTTACTTACCCTGTGCGCCATTTAACCACTTTAGGTATAGTTTGATATTTATGGTAGAATATGATTATATTTTTTTAAAAAAAAATAATCATGTAGGATTTATAATATCTTAGTCTCAAAAGAAATTATTTATCTCACATTTAATTCTATCAGATCTAATCTTATTCTATCATGCATACCATACATACCAAACAAAAGTAATCGATAATTATATCACTAAATTTATATTAAGGGTGTATTTTAATTACTTTAAATGACTTTTGTATATTTTATAAGTCTAGGTGTATTCAATCTAGACTTTTATAAACTCTATAGAAATCTAATTGAATTTTTATAAAGTTTTAAAAAGTCATGTGGTATTTAAACTCGGCTTTTCAAAACTCTATGAAAATCTGTTGTATCCAAAATTTTAATAGATTTTTATGGATTTTTTTAGAATTCCTTGGATATAAATTTTAACTTGAGAGCTCTCTAAAATACTTGGTACAAGTTTAAATATAAAATAAAAAGTCTTCTCCTCACCCTTGAGATTTCTATAGATTTCAAATCGCTTTAATTTTTTACAAATAAGTCTTTTTTCTTTCCGCTTGTCGATTTTGATTATTTCTTTGAGCCCCGTCCAGAGCCTACAAATACAATAGTATATAATCCAATTTGACGCATATTCAGCAAAGAATCTAGTGCTCTGGTCTGATTTTTTAAGTTTATGATTTTTTTTTAGTTTATGTTTTTTTTTTTTTTTTTTTTTAGTTTCCCCTTTTTCGTTT
>JBBMJZ010413115.1:20641217-20651651 GCA_037833815.1 Zingiber zerumbet | reverse complement strand
TTTATTAATATAAGAATATGATACAAACGAGTCCATACAATCATCAAATGATTGGCTCTAGGGCTCTAACTAACAACCCCTTCGTCAACATCCGCGATAACTCGTCCGACCTTTGTCTGACTCAGATTCCGAACAGGATCAGGTAACATACACAATACTGAGGTGGTGAACGCTTATATCTTACCCTTTATTTCGCATTCAAACATTTACATTTCTTTTTAAGACGCTTCGAATTGGATTAGATTTGTAAATATGTTAAGGAAAAAGGATCATGGAATGCCATCAATATCATTGTCAATATTTCCAACCTCAGCAGCCTTGATCTCCTTAACCAGGAAGTGTGGAGGATAACTTCAAGTTTTATCAGGGTTGTCATCAACTCTGGATTTGACTTACCTCAGTTTAAGAATGCAATTAACTTGTTGCCACTAAGTTTAATGTTGTGACTTGACTTTTTACATGGCGCTAGATTGTTAGGGTCATGTTGTCAAAGATTCTGATGTTGAAACTGTAGCTGTTCTAGTTGAGCTATTTTCTGGGAAAGCTATTGAATGGTCTCAGGTCATCAATTTGCTAGAGCGTCAATTTCGTCATGTATGCCTATGAGTAGGCTTATCCTTATAGTGAATGCATCATACTCATCAAATTTAGCCAAAGATAAGGACGAACCTACATGAAAGGTTTATGGCATCCTTATCCTGTTTCAGATAATGGGAATGATCTGGTTCCTAATGTGATGCACCTTGGAAATTACTCTAAAATTTGTCATCCTTATGCATTGTTATTGACTGGACCAATATGGGCAGAAAATCAACATTGTTGTGAAGGACATGTTTATCAGTTATATTGTCCCGGGTTATACTAGAGGAAATTCGCCTGCAAGGCTGCACATATGTTATTTGAAGCATTAATCTGCATGTTTTCTTGTTTACTGCCGGGTTGCACCTTGTGAAGAATGTGTGTTATCTTCTATTGATACCATCTTTACACGTTTTGTGCAACTGATGGAATCATGTCCAGTGAAAGTAAGTGGGTCATATATTTTTATCCTTGTAAATTTTAACACGCTTCATAGAGAGTGCTATATATATTAATCTTTTAAATTGGTCTTCTGTTAGGCACTTTGCATGTTGAGTGCTCAAAAACAGCATCAGTTCTTCAGAATGCTACCAAAGAATGTTTTTGCATCTCTTAGAAAAAGTCTGCTGCAGGTTTCTGTTTGCTGCCCACTAAAGAAATTGGTTCACACCCTCTTGTTTGCATACAGCACATGGTCTTGCTTTAATGGCAGGCCTCCCTAAGCAAGCTGTGAAATTACCTCAAGTGCTGCCCCAAAGATAAAGCAGCTGATCGGTCGAAATTTCCAGGAGAGTGAGCCAAGGTCTGAGTTCTCCGCCCTGCATGAGGAATGGTTGAAATCACTCTTGACATATTTCAAAGCACGGTGTAAGTCTGAGTGACGAAGATACATCTGATACTTTGCTTGGTTTGTGGTGTCAAATTCCATCCAAATTTTCAGAATAAATTAGAAAGTATTCATGGAGGTTGTTAGCCATCTTAGATCTATTTTTCACAGGAGAAAAAGAAATCCCCCATGAATATATGTATTGTTTATTCATATATTTTTGTATTTGTATTTTTTAAATTGAATTTAAAATATTTAAATTAATTATTTTAATAATAATAATAATAATATATGTATTTTAAATATTTTGTTAGATTGTAAAAAATAACTCTAAATGGAAAGTAATATATATATATATATATATATATATTAATTCTATGTAGGTGATGTTATTTGAGAGGATTTATTTTTTTTCGCCTCAAAAGGTCGGCCAGTGAAATCAATCCATCGTAGCTGCAGGTTGAACTAAATATTTTTCTTACGGAAAATATTTTATTAACAAAAAGATTAGTACAACTTTGACTTAGCATGGTTGCACATGCAACGATATTATTTCCTTCTAAGTCTTCCCACTACTTTATAAGTCTTTCTATTTATAGGGATGAAGTATCTTCAAAAAGAATCGTGATTCTTCATAACAAAGTGGAAGTAAAGTGAGTTTGGTTCTTGATTTCTAAGATAATGACGCGGCATCAAAATAATTAAGGAAGAATTAATTCCAACAAAAATTAAAGATAAATTACCTGAGTCAAACTTGTTTCCCTAAAATATATATCAGAACTTTAAGTTATTTGATAACATATATTAAGAAGTCAAAGGCTATTAAAAAATTTATCAAATGAGGTCTATTCGAAAATGAATCGAGGTCAAAAGTGAGGACGATATGATTGCCCTATGAGATTCGCTTGAATGGGCGAAAGACGACCACGAGCGTTGAGATGAGATGAACGGTCGACAACGCAGACAGGTGAAAATTGCGATGAGGTAGACAGCGAAGCATAGCGTGAATGACTGACTCACTTAATCGTTAATCCATTATTAGTTTTCAGTTGCTTTAATTACCAATTAAATTTCATCTAATAGATATATGTTATTTTCTCAATAACTGCTAGTTAATTACTAGTACTTGCTTTTATTTTGTCTTATTATTCTTTCGCATCTGATTTTTGCCGTTAGAGGCAGTACAGCTGTCTATCATCCGGTAAACTGAGAAATTGAAGACGGACAGCGACACGAAGAGCATCCGCCACGCGTCGCCGTTACACAAACGTTGAGGCATGGTCCATCCTTAAAACCTTAAATGCTCCTTCCTTATAATCAAATCGGGCTGTTATTATCCGGTAGTGCCGTAGTGGGGGTGGGCGAAGCGTCCGACACCACACCGACACCGACCTCCATCATCACGGCCAGTTTTATCATTACGAGTTATCAGTGGGTTCTTCACCGTATCATGTTCCCGTCTCTTATTTTTTCCTTTTTAAAAACAAACAGAGTTAAGTTATCCATGTCGGATGGGTGAGTGAACACAACGGTCTTTGAATTCAATTTGGGCCTGACTTGGTTGGTGCAGCATAGTCGGTGAGAATCAGCTGTATCGAGAACAACACCAAATACTTAAATGACGAATATGTAGTAATCTGACGTCCTATAAAACTACGTATTACGTATTTCGTATGTCGGACTGGAGTTGCTTGTTTTCTCCGTCTCAGTCTGTTATTTCTTTTTCTTTTTCCAAGCGGCAAATTATACCTTTTATATGTATTTTTTTTTAATATAAAATCGAGAAGAATTTTGTCCTTTTACTTTTTCAGTATCACCTTTTACTCTTCTGCTACATTTTAGGGATGGGCAGCGGGAGGAGAAGGCGGTGAGAGAGCTGCGGCGGTGGTTACAGATCATTCTGCATTTTGCCGTAGAAGACAGTGAGTACTTCAACAGATCTGACTGGTTTATTGGATCTGCATGCGTTACGTGGTTAATTTTTACCGATATTTTGAAGGGATCTATTCTCGTTTTTCTTTTATCTTTTGTTTGTTGGCGGAACATTGTAGCTCCGGCATTGAGATTGGTTTCACCCCGTTTTTATTTATTTATTAAAGTCTTAGATGTGTTTTTTTTTGTTGAAATGTAGTACTGGTTTTGGGTCTGTATCTTGATTCAGCTCTAGATCTTGTTTTTCTTTTCCCGGATAAACGGGTAGATGCCTGTTTGTTTTCTGAGTGAAGTTTGCTTTGAGAGGGTTTGAATTCGAACGAGTGAACTGAATTCTATCCGTGCACATATTGGTAATTTTTATGCAATCAGTTATCGGATGCCGTGAGTACTGATCTGAGGTTTGGGATCCTGCCGATGGGAAAATCTCCTGGAAGATGGATCAAGACACTTCTCTTTGGAAAGAAGACGAAATCACAGGCTACAAAAGGAAGGAATTTACCGGTATGAATTTTACTCCCATTTTTTTTTTTGGTTCATGTGTGGGATTATACAATAATAGATAATACCCGTCGTGATAAAAAGGTTATGTGGTCGGATTGTTACACTTGCTTATACCGACAATTTTTTTCTGCCTCACTTATCATGCATTTGACTATGGATCTTACTGTTAAAGTATAAAAAATTGTTATAAAATGACAAAAGGTCTAGAGATTAAGTATGGATCGGAAAGTGTGGATTTGTAGGATGCATTATTGGGGGAAAAAAATTGTTTTAGTAGTCTATAATTTTACAATAATTAGAGATGAAAATTATGTTATTTCTTGATACTCTAGCGACTAACATAGATATAGTAATTCATCCTAATGTTCTGTCTTGTCTCCATGTTAATTTTCAGCCTAGCATATATGAAAAGGCCTTGATCGACTGGTTGGTTCCCTTCTTTATTGAAGAACTGATTGTATTTAACCAATGTATTTGATAGAAGGGAATTGCCCCATTCATTACTCTTAAAACAAAAAAACTTTTTTAGCTTTCTTAGTTTTGCTGAGTAATTGAACTTAAGAAATGTTCCCAAGGTTTTCATGTTTTACTTGCTTTTATATAGCATTTTAAGAAGAGACTTATTGTGATTCCATTTTTCATCTGCAGAGAGAAGCTAACAGAGGATATGCTGGCGCAAAAGGCCCAAATTTGGCAGTGAATTCTCTGGAAATTTCTGAACCACTTCCAATAAGCATTGAGAATGGTGGAGATATAGTGACATCATATGGAGGGAAACCATCAGATACAGGGGAGTCGGCCATTTCAAACACTAATCAAGGAGTTGTAGAATCTATTATATCAGAACGCATGAATAATGATGCAGAAGAGCATGCTGCTATAAAGGCACAGGCAGCATTCCGTGGTTATCTGGTACTTTTAGTTATAATATATCTATTTCAATATTTTAGTTTCTAGTATGAATTATGCTGGGTGCCTTGCAATTTGGCATACCCCAACACTGCTACAAAATTTTTTGCCAAATGAATCACACTGCTTCTATCTTACACTAAGCCTACATGGTACTTCCAAATGACTTACTTCTCTCTTGTGCTCTTAATGATACATCTAAAAGGCATGCAAGGCACGAATCTATATGGTACTTCAAAATGACTTAACCATCTCATGTATTCTTAATGATACTTTTGATGCAGGCACGTAGGGCATTTCGTGCTCTTAAAGGTATTATTAGGCTGCAGGCATTAATAAGAGGGCACCTGGTGAGAAGACAAGCTATTGCAACTCTACATGCGATGGAAGGAATTGTCAAATTACAAGCTATAGCTCGTGGAAGAAAAGTTAGACATTCCTTTAGTGAGCTTAAAGTCACTGTAAACTATAATCAACTAAAGACCGTAGTAAGTGCAAACTAGTTCCTTTTCATCGTTGGCTTTGTCATTATTCATCTTTCTTTTCCTAGTAAATTGAATTTAAAATTTCATTATTTAATTTGGTATCTATCATCTTCTGGAAGTTTATACTTTATGGTCCTGCTGTTTTAATATCCTCCGATTCACAATGAACCAAATTATGCTCAAAGAATAATGCATGAAACTCCTCAATGCTTTGGATGGTTGATGTAACATAATCACATTACTGGAATCTGATCCTCATAGTCATGGTTTGTTATAAGCCACGCTATCTACTGCAGCTTCATTCATATGAGACCATGCAC
This sequence comes from Zingiber zerumbet, assembly GCA_037833815.1. Classification (NCBI taxonomy): domain Eukaryota; kingdom Viridiplantae; phylum Streptophyta; class Magnoliopsida; order Zingiberales; family Zingiberaceae; genus Zingiber; species Zingiber zerumbet. The sequence continues at coordinate 20,646,096 of JBBMJZ010413115.1, read as the reverse complement.
TAACTGTTCATATACGGGTAATATACCATCATACAAATAGGTTTCTGGTTGACTTCTTGGAGATATATTCAATATAGCCAGGCATCATTTGCAGATGTTGTGGAGTATTCTTGTTTCAAACAATAAAATAGCAATGTGTAGAACTCTATTTACAGTGTGCCTGTTCATAATATATGGCAAACTGTTCGAAGATGCCTACCACCAGATTTGAGGAATTGAAAACAGATAATCTGCTACTGGCTGATGGATTCATTAGAATTTTGTTAGGATTTAATCTGTGGTTTAAAGGATTATTCCAAGTGAAGATTTGCTTGGGGTTGGGTAAAATTAGACATTAAAATGTTCGTTTGGCTTGCAGACAAAGCTTCTACATTAAAACAAAAGGATACAGTTACCCAATTAATCTAGTTATCTCCATCAGTATCCTCTTTTCAAAGAAAGAAGGAAAAGAAAGATATTTGAAATGTTGACCGTTTGTAAATTATACACCTAATTTTCTTCCAATAACATGTTTCTCGAGTCTTTATTTCAGAGCAACTTTATTATTAACACGAACCACGAGAGGATTCAAAAGTGATTCAATTATTGACAAATGAATTACTAATGTGATATTGTTTCCTCCATTGTGATTTCAGTATGAAATTGGCTCACAATGTTCTTTTGCTTCCTTCATGTCAATGGTATCTTTTAGGGAACCTTTTTATGAGTTCCTTCCATTATGTCAGTCTATACTTAAGTGCCTGATTGTGGTAGTTTAGTCAAGTTTTCATGTCCATAGTATTTATTATTCTCAATTTCTTTTCAGGATCCCATAGCACAGGATGCTTGGAAAAGGAAGTTCTCATCAAACACATTTATATGGAAGGTATATGTGCTATATTCTAATTTTTTTATAGTGAATTCTCAAGTTTAGCTCTCTAATCTAAATATTTTTTGTATCAAACATGGTTTTGGCTTGATTTGAATTCTCAAGTTTAGCTAGTTTTTCATTGCACCCATATTTTATGTTTGAATCCTTTTCCAAGCATGCAAAAATTAAGATAGCAGTTTGATATGACAGCATTTGGTAGAGTACCTGCAAAAATCTGCAGTTACTGCTGAAGTCTTCTGATGGCTTAGCATCTTTAGGGTTTTTACTATACCAATTTGTATTGCTACTTGATAGTATATCTTACATTAGCCTCTGTAAAATTTTCATCTTTTGGACCTGTTTTGTAGATTGCCATAATTTGAAAGGTGTAAAACAAATAGGACAGGTTTCATCTTATCATTCTTGCTTCGCCTTAGAAATTGCTTCCAAATAAGTTGGGGGTCTACTACGTTCACTCTCCCTCCTATCCGTTGACCTTTAGATTGTATTTAGTATTTTTTGTTTTATCATTGATTATGCTTTTGTTGTTTTAGTAAAAATTGATCTACCAACAGATTTCTGTGCTTATAAGTCATTCATCTTCTGCAGCTTCTTACGTCCTCAATTCGGGCAAAACCTCTGCAAATTAACTATGATAAACGAGACCCCAATTCAGTCTTCAACTGGTTAGATAGATGGACCACTATCAGTTTCTCAGTGCCTACAGCCAAATCGAAACGGAGAATTACTTTGAAAGGCCAAACCAACCGAGCTGTGGAAATTGAATCAGGAAAATCAAGGCGCGTGCAAAATAATTCTGCTTCAAATACTGCAACTGGTCAATTAACAAATACCAACAATGAACCTGAAAAGGCAAAGAGGAATCTGAAAAAGGCAAACAGTTCCCCAGTGGAAGCCATACCAGAACAAGCACAATCGGAGCTTGAAAGAGTAAAACGTAATTTAAGAAAGATATCTACTATAAAGGACGTGACTGAGCAACCAGAGATCGAAAGTCAGAAATCAGACCTAAGTTTGAAAAATGTGGCTGATGTCTTTTCTGAGAATCTTAGCCTAGGAGTTGTTGATTCCATGGAAAAACCAAAGATGGATATTGCTCTAACACCTACTTTAAAACCAGAGAATGAAAATACTACCAAGTCAGCTGTAGCAGATGAACAAATTGATGTGCCGCTTTATGATAAGCTATTGAATGAAACACAATTATTGCAGGAGATAGATAATGCAGAGAACAATATACTGACAGGTGAAGAAGTAAGCGTAAAGGAAGAACAACTTTGTCATGAAAACCAAAAGACAGGGAAAAGGAGATCATTCTCGGCAAAATCAGAATATCCTGAAAATGGTTTGCCGAATATTCCTGTGCTTCCTAGCTATATGGCAGCAACTGAATCTGCTAAGGCAAAATTACGTGGACAAATATCTCCAAGGCTTGCGTCGGACTGTGAGGACAAAAGTGGTATCACTCGACGACATTCTCTACCGCCTGCTACCAATGGCAAAATGAGTTCACCAAGGACAAAGAGACCAATACCAGGTAGGGGAACAAGTAGAAATAAAATTCAATCTTTATCTTTGAGTTAGATGCATTTACTTTGCCATGAGTCATCTAATAGAATAATACTATTGGTAGGCATGACACTGTCTGAAATCACTCTCTTTTTTTTTGTAGTAACAATGTTAATAGTTAAGGGGTGAAATTAAGGATGATTGTCTGTACCTGATGACTGAAGGTGACCTTGTTTATGTTGGATTTAGGTACAATTAATGATTGAATTTGAGTCATCGGGTCAAGCTTTGCTTAAAATTTTGCTGTGAAAAATAACATTTAGAAATGTTTTGTGATCATAGATTCGCTTTGAACTAAGTCTAGTGAGACATTATATAACCTAATTGTGGATAGAGGAAATAAAAATCATAAATAACTAGAAATTCTATTGTTTTTCTCCTTTTTCATGAATTGGTGATCATCAAATATGTACCTGTACTAATAACTTGTCATGAAGGATAGTCCTAGCATAATGGTAAAGTTATTGTTGTGTGGCTTAGAGGTCATGGGTTTGAATTTCGAAAATAACTTCTTGCAAAGCAAGGTAAGACTGGGATCTTGCATTGTCGGGAGCTTTGTTAACTTGTACTTTTTTATGAAATGCCTTTCAAAATTTGAAAATGTGCAGATAAGACTATTCAAGTGGGATGGAGGCGGTGAATTGCACTGGGAAGTCAACCCAAATTTCTCGTCCGGAGTAAAATTTGAGTTGAAGTACATGTTTGCTTCTCTATTTATTTGCTTGTCGGTGTTGTGCTCCGCGCAATTCTAGACGAAGTGATTTGAACGGATCAGTGTGTGGTTTGTTTGCAAAGCATTCATATCTCCAGCATACGTGTTTGTCTGTGTATAGTTAGTATCAGCAGGGTTTGTTTTCTCCATGATTCAGCAGTCAATTTCCGCGTGCATTGTCCTTCTCTCTTTTTTTTCTTTCCACTCCATTGTTATTCAATGTGTGAACATTTGAAGTCACATGGTAATTTTACGACTGTTTGGAGCAGGCAGATGCAAAGTAGAATTTATGAAATTTGAATGAACCAGTTATTTCTATTATTTTTAACATATTGTATGAGATAGTATGGCGTTCCATCTTCTGTTATTTTTTCTTTCTCTTTTATTAAGAATATGTTCCCTTTATTAAATAAAATTATGTTAATATTTTTTTTTCTTTTCACATCGGAAATAATTTAAGGTTTAATAGTAACTTCCATAAATGTATGAATTAGTGATCTAGAGTTCAAAGACTTAGATGTAGTGTATTATTAGAAATTTTTCGTATTAATTAATCAGTGATCTAGAGTTTGAGATTCAACTATAGTGTATTATTAGGAATTTATGAGATTTAGAGTTCGAGATTTAACTGCGGTGTGTTATTGAGATTTTTTTTCATTAATCAATTAGAAATCTAGAGCTTCTTTTAATCTCACATTTTAAAATTGATAATACAATGAGTAAAGAAAATTTTATAAATACTTTAGGTCGGCGATATTAGAAAGTATATTTTTCTGAAATCAGTTCTTTTGCCCTAAGATTCCTGTGTCCCCTCGTCGATCGAACCATCGTGACATCCTCGTGATGTGCACTGCGTCCTTAAGATGTGTTGTTGTTCATTCGATCGGTGAAGGGACACCAGGACACATGAATCTTAGAACAGAGGATTTAATTTTTATTTTTCTTGGTTTTTTTTGCTAAGAACAAGTATAATATTAAATTAATTTTTTATAAGAGAAAGTTCGTTACCATAACTGTTGGGATTATTATTACATGAGTCTGATGTCTCCTTACTCAATTCATGTGTGTTCCACTTTAATTATTGCATAGGTTTGTCTCACCTTAATTTTTTTATAAGTATCCCTAGAGGTGTATAAAATTTAAAAAAAAAATAGAGTCTTATCTTACTAAACAAAATCAAATTTCTCTTTACATTGTTTCACCTGGTATAAGGAGCCTAGTTCACACAATGTGTGTGTATGACCACCAGTATTGTAGGAAAATTATGCTAAATTTCTGGTTGAGTTCCACTGGGGAATCATATGCTACACAAATATCGGTCAGCAATTGTTTAAATCAAGATTCACGCACATTTTCTCAACTGGCGAGCCCATAAAATAATTTGGGTCTAAATTATTACGTACCCATTGTATGGCTAACATTATGTGGTAAAAGGTTACTTGCTCATCCGAGATGTCCTTCTCTCCGTCAAGGCAATGGAAGGGAGGTCATTAGGTACCCAAATGAGCCACAAGGAACTACATTATGGAGCATGAGAAGCATCTCTTCTCTAAATTTTGACTCGTTAAATTAATTTCAGATTCGATTTTGAACGCAGTGAAGTTGGGTCAAACAATCACTACTCTGTGAAAGGTCACTCCGGGTGTCTTCATACAGCCGGTTTCATAATAATTTGTAAAGAGGTAAATTAAAAAACTTGAACAACCCAACAATTATTATGCCCATTG
>JBBMJZ010413115.1:20567942-20582254 GCA_037833815.1 Zingiber zerumbet | reverse complement strand
AAGAGTACGATATTCACCCCCCCCCCCTCTATCGTACTCATCCGATCTATCAATGAGTCCCTGAGCGATGGTAGGTGCAAAATATTAGAGCCACAGTCGAGACTTGTGGACTCGCAGCCGATCGACTTCCACATGCTGGATTGCATACAACCTTTACTCGTGCTGCTGTGGTGGAGGGCCCGGTCGGGGCCCTTTTGGAGGCAAATTATTGTTGGTTGATCGGTGCTTAGGAGCGACACCCTGCTAAGGAACTACTTTTTTCTGAACGGACTGAACTTCTTTCACATTAGTGTATTTGGTGGCTCGTTTGTGCAGATGGTTGAAATCCCTCGGAGGCTTCTTGATGAAGGATCAGCAAAAATCATTATCTATAAGTCCTTGGGAGAAGACATTTACCAAAAGTTTTGAGGTGGCCGAGGGGGCATTCATGGCAACTTGATTAAATTGCTTAATGTAGACCCTCAGTATTTTCTTAGGCCCTTGCTTGAGTGAGAATAAATTCACCGTTGTCTTGTGGTAATGACCACTACTGGCAAAGTGATGAAAGAATGTCGTTCGAAAGTCTTTGAAACTACAAATGGACTTGACAGGCAGTCGTTTGAACCATCTTTGCACTGAACCCGCCAAAGTAGTTAGGAACACTTGACACTTGACTCCGTTTATGTACTGATGGAGTATGACCATATTTTCATATTTTAGTAAGTGGTTCTTAGAATCGGTTGCTCTTACGTACTCCCTGATCAACAAGGGTAGATAATGTTTCAGTAGTTTGTCATAATGTTTCAGTAGTTTGTCCTCTAATATCTCTTTGGAAAACGGGTTGCTTGCCCGCTTGGGAGAGTCACTCGTCATGGGAGCCTTTCCTTTACGGATGTCCCAAGCCAGGACATTCTCCGCTCAGTCCACACGAGGCAGGTCTAAACCCATTGACCGGCTTTAGAAGTGGGTTCAGGATGGGTTAGAGTTTCAATAAATCCATCCCGAACCCACCCCGTGTGTGTGTCTATATATATATGGTTTTGAGCGGAGTTAGGATGAGGCGGGTTGAAAATGTAGATGGGGTAGATTTAGGTTTAGGTTATTTTTTTTTTGATAGAACGAGTTCGACCAAATCCGATCTAAATTAGATTTATTATCATCCCTACTTTCAATACTTTTATATTAAGCTCTTCTTTTGCTCCTTAGCTCTCGTGACTGACTTGAATGTCCTGTGTTATGCCTCATGGTGTTAGATCTCGTGGGTGGGTGGAGAAGTTGACTCAATTTTCTGGAGAGGAGGAGCGTGAGCTGACGGAGGAGCGTGAGCCGACGGAAAAAGGAGATATCTATGATGTAACCATCTAACTTATTTGATTTTGACTAAAGTCAACATTTTATCTAAGAGTCAACAGAAGAACCATCGAAGAAGCATCAAAGAATAATCCAAATCAAAATAAAATATCAATAAATAAATAGAAAAATACAAAAACCAGGGAAAGCATTCGAAATCAAATTGATAACATGAAATTGCGCTTCCCTTGCCACATTCAACCGATGAATCTAGACTTAAATTTGTCCAGGATCATCCCGCCGACCCCCTCCACTAACAGCTCCACTATTTCATTTTAAACTATAAATAACTCACAAGATTAGACGCATCATTCCACCCCCAAATCCAAATCCAAGAACAAAAGGGGCATAAAAATCCGATTTTTATCGCCTTATTTTTTCCCTCCTCCATGGCTTCCATGGCTGCAGCCTTCGCCGTCAAATCCCTAATCCCCGCCTCAAACCATGCCCACAATCTCATCCACCCGCCGCTCCTCCCAGGCAGCCTCCATATCCGCCGCCGCCTTCAGACGACCGCCGCCGCCCCCCTCCGCGCCACTTTCGCCCCCGCCACCGCATCATGCAGCTTGATCGAGCCGGACGGAGGGAGGCTGGTCGACCTGGTCGCGCCGGAGGGGCCGGCGCGGGACGCGCTCCGCCGGGAGGCGGCGCGGTGCCCGCAGATCAGGCTGTCGCGGATCGACCTGGAGTGGGTGCACGTGCTCAGCGAAGGGTGGGCGAGCCCCCTCGGCAGCTTCATGAGGGAAGCCGAGTTCCTCCAAACACTTCATTTCAATTGTCTCCGCCTCGGAGACGGCTCCGTCGTCAACATGTCGGTCCCGATCGTGCTGGCCATCGACGACGCGCAGAAAAGGGCCATCGGCGACCGGCGCAGGGTCGCGCTTATCGATGCGCGGGACAGGCCTGTCGCAATCTTGAGCGAGTGAGTTCAACCTATTAACATCCTTCATTTGCTATATTTATTAGATTTATTTTGTCTTTTTCTGAACCGTAAAACGCATTTTTGTTCTTGACATTGGTAATTGCTCGATGATTAATTGCTACTAGTTGCTCGATGATTATTGGTAATTAAATTGCAACTCTGATATTTAATTAATCTGTTCTTGGAATTGAAAATAACTGTGCATGGTTCAATTAATGAATCGGGTAACACTAAACCAATAGATCACTGAAAGTTTCTTGCCTCTAGTTTATGTGTTCATGTGACTTTTTCTGGTCCTTTTGATTTTCTGCAAAATCTTGAAAATTTAGTAATGCAGCAGTTGTTTCAGTTTGCTATGTAACTATCTAGCTTCATCTTTGTTGATCATTTTGTCTCTGGTGTACTCGACTTTGTTATAGGTCAGCTCCAATGTTCCATAGTATAGATATGCTGACTAAAATGGTGTACTCATGGCCTTGTTATAGGTCAACTCCATAGTATCCATAAGTTGACTAAAACAGAGACGCGTATTAGAGGAAACATGCTTTCGTTCATGTTTTAAAGGTTTATGATTAGGAAAGTACTTAGGATTTTGAGAAGATTTTTTTATTTTTTATCATGTTGTACTAGGTCAGCTCTATATTATAGATCTTTTCTACAACATTTTCTAACCATGAGTTAATTTCTAGAGCTACAACATGTCTTTTACAGTTTCTTATTAACTTAATGTTACTGAGGGGACTCTCCTGCCTCCTTCGTTTCATAAAAATACCCTAAATTATAGATTCATGTTGTAACATTTCTGACCTGGTGTTATTTGTGGATGTTGATGCATGATCCTTTGTAGTTTTCCATTAACTTAACATTAATATCTCTGTTTCCAAAGAATCTTAACTTATCATCACATAAATGCATACTTATCTGAATTGCAATCTCAATTATGAGAATGCATTCACTCAAGGAGATTTTTGAATTTCTAGTCTTATTCAAAATTCGCTATGTATATACCTTAGAAATCTTCAGCATGTGAATGGCTAGCAACAATATGATGTTATCTAGATGACATAGAAACTACTACCCATTTTCAGACTTCAAGCTTTGTTTCTAGGCTTCTTTATGTGTAACACTTCACAATTTTCTTAGCCAGTGTATTTTCACCCTATTCAGCTAAATTTCAAAACATTTGACATGTCTAGTGATATTCTCATGTGAAATGATTCTTGTTGGTCCTCTGATAGATACATTTGTTGAGCATTGTTTTCTAACACACTTACATCATGTACAGAGGAGAATAAACACTGTAAAGTTTACACCACTTTGGAATTTTAGGACCTTATTTTTTTGTCTTCTCATTTAGCATCGAAATCTACAAACATAACAAAGAAGAACGAATTGCGAGAACATGGGGTACCACAGCTCCTGGGCTGCCGTACGTCCAGGAAGCTATAGCAAAAGCTGGAAATTGGCTGATTGGTGGAGACTTGGAGGTTATAGAACGTATCAAGTATAACGATGGTCTTGATCAATATCGGCTATCACCTGGTGAACTCCGTGCAGAATTTGCCCGACGCAATGCAGATGCAGTATTTGCTTTCCAGCTGCGTAACCCTGTACACAATGGCCATGCCTTGCTCATGACCGACACTCGTAGACGCCTTCTTGAAATGGGCTATAAAAACCCTGTCCTCTTGCTTCATCCTCTGGGAGGCTACACAAAAGCAGATGATGTGCCACTTTGTTGGAGAATGAAGCAACATGAGAAGGTTAATTGATACTACACACAACTTATGATATCGTTCATTATATCGTGTTAAGTTTGTCTCTTTTTTTTGCTTATATTCCTTTATGTTTTTTTTTCCTCTATAGGTTCTTGAGGATGGCGTGCTTAACCCGGAAACAACAGTGGTTGCTATATTCCCTTCTCCTATGCACTATGCTGGTCCAACCGAAGTTCAGTGGCATGCAAAATCTCGCATAAATGCCGGTGCGAATTTCTACATTGTTGGCCGAGATCCAGCAGGTATGAGTCATCCCGTGGAGAAAAGGGACCTTTATGATGCCGATCACGGGAAGAAAGTCCTGAGTATGGCTCCAGGTCTTCAAAAGCTAAACATTCTGCCATTCAAGGTATTTCACAGTGGAATTCAGAAATGTCGCGAAGATTACTTCTTCTAAATCTTTTGCTCTCGATATGAATTCAGGTGGCGGCCTATGACAAAACACAGAAAAAAATGGCTTTCTTTGATCCATCAAGACCTGATGATTTCCTCTTCATATCTGGCACAAAGGTAAAAAAAAAATCAAACAAACAATTTGCTCGATGTCATCTCCTAGGTTACTGAATCATTACTAATGCCTCAAATTTGTCTATAGATGCGAACTCTGGCCAAGAACAGAGAGAACCCACCAGATGGTTTCATGTGCCCAGGCGGATGGAAAGTCTTAGTTGACTACTATGACAGTGTGGCTCCACCCGAAGCCAACAAGCTGCGTGAGCCTGTTCCAGCCTGAACTGTTCCTCACGTGATGAATAATGGATTCTGAAACTGCTGTGTAAAATTTATGTGGCTTGATTTCTCGTGTGCCAGACAATGAAGAAACTCAATGAAGCTCAGTGTGTCGTGCTATGTAATTTAGAAACTTGTAAAATTGTGTGCTAGGGTGGAGTATGATGACAATAAAACTATGTGCAGACAATGCCTGTTGTCAGATTTATCATATGCCCTTGTATTTCTTCAGCCCTATTTTTTATTTTTTTTTAAATGAGAACACCCATTTGGCGATTCAATTTTAAACTAGCTAGTTTGTCGAGTTACTCGAAAACGGAAAATTGAAGAGGATGGATTCGAAAAGAAGGCGCCAAACAGAACGGCTGTTACGTCGGCACGCAGACAGCTGGCGACAGGTAGTTAGCAGTCCAAGCTGTTTCGATTAATAGGCAGAGCGCTGCTGTTAGGCTTACTTTGAGCTGGTTCAAAAGCTGTTAGGCCTACGTTCCAAGTGACACGTCACCTTGACTAATTGGCGATCCATATCCTGAATGCCACCATTTCACGATCTTCATCCAAGTGGTGCTTGCTGGATGACACTCACTCCTTTTACTTTCGTTTTTTTTCCTCTTTATTTTTCTTTTTCTTTTCTGTGTTTTGGAGTCTTCGTATCTGTCCTTATCCCGTCACTTTTCCACTTCGTGTTCACCACCTCAATCTTCTCGCTAATTTCTGCTTTTCTAGACTTTTAGTCGAGTGTCAAGGCAAAATGTGTCTCTCTCATCGAGCACCAATAACAAACCCCACAAAGCTTGGGGGCATGGGTTTGATCATGAACTCTTCACTTTCCAAAGATTCCAAGCTGTCTTGAGATTGAAAATAATATCCAAAACTGGTAATATTAAACACGATTTAAAGTTCTATTGGTAATGTGTCGATCAGATTTAAATTCCAGAGTAAACTGGCAGATCCACAACGCCTACATTATAGTACGCTTGCCAAAATCTCTTGAGGCGTCGAGCATCATCATAGAAAGGTGCAAAGCAACCTTAAAGATGGAATCAATAGATAAGTCGACAGAGATTGCAATTATAGCTACCATTACTCACACCACATCGATTACCAAGCACAAAACTAAAACAAAAACAGCAATCGCAACTCCCGTCCAGTCCAACTTTATCATCACAATTCACAAACAAGATTTTTTTTTTTTTAATTAAGAAGAAAAAGGGTAGTAAAAAAAGGGGGAATTAGTTAAAAAGGATGATGAGTTTTTGTAATGGAGTTCATATTAGCAAAGAAAGCAAGTAATTCTTGCCTGTTTGGAAGGACACATTTCCGGCTGCCGGCGTCGCCGTCTTTCCTGAAGTATATCCGGTGAGCGGTGACCATATCGACATCGGTGACCTTAGCGCCCTCCTTCTCTGCCTCCACCGGATCAGGGTTTCCCTTCTCCTTTCGCTTCGCGAGGAACACGAACCTCTCCCTCCTGTCGCTGTGGCTCCGCCCGACCACCAGGTCCCGGATCCGCCACCTGAAGGAGGAGGATCCGGCGGATCGGCTCTTTCTGCAGTGCGAAGACCCCGGATTCTTCGCCACCGACCTCGGCGCCCACACGCAGTAGCTTCCTGGCGGGATCCCCTCGAGTTCATGGGACAACTCCGCCTCCCGCTCTTCGATCAGGAGGCGGCCTAGGGTTCCCCGCGACGCTGGAGCCGGCCCGGTCGAGGGGGAGAAAAGGAGGGCTCGATCGAACACGGGGTAGACGGGGCGGATGAATCCGTTGGAAAAGATCTCGTCGGCGGTGACGTCCGGGGCGGCATCGGAGTCCTCGACCACGAAGGAAAACTCCAAATCCCCGTCGTTCTCATCTGACTTATCGATGCCATCGACGTCGACAGAAGTCGGTTGTTGTTGTTGTTTCGAGGAAGGAAGGACGCCACCAAAGTCGGTTGCGGCCAAGACGCTCTCCTCCTCATCCTCCTCCGGCGAAGGCGTAGCTAGGGTTCCGCCACGTCTCTCGTCTTCTCCTTCGCCGTCTCCGTCCATCGTCTCTCTTCGAGGAGAGGAAGAAGTGAAGACGAGAAGACAAGCGGCGGCGTTAATAAAGGCGGAAGCTCCCCGATTCGCTTCGGGCTCTGCTTCGACGCGGGTTCCGTCACGCGCAAACGGAGTGGCTGGTAGACACATAATACCCACAGGTCCACGTGTCTCAACCTCGAGCTGACACGTTGCTCACCTAGAGAGTAGGTGGAAAAGTAAACATAATTTCAATTTACTCTTTATGTTTTCATTGTATTTCATTCATAACCTCATCCGTGTATTTTGATTAAATTAAAGGGCATTTAAGGCAAAACCTTATAGTTAAAAAAACAATTATTCTATTTTTAAAATTATGAAACTATCAGTAGAGAACAACTGTATACTCTACCAATTGGATTTGATACTTTTATGATCGATAATTGTGGAAAAGTCCTCAGCTAATTGTGTTTGTCCCTTTTCCATTTGGTTGATGACTTGACAAATCAACTTTCTTAGACAATACTAAACTAGTCCGCTAGTGTCAAAATAGTCTTCTTTCTTTCTACTAGACTCCAACTTATAAAATAAATTATTTTAATTTGAAATTTGCACACATGTTAATAAATTTAGATTTATTATTCAATGGAGTTTAGATTGAACTCGCATCTCTCGTTGTTAATTAATAGAAAGTTTGCATTGAATGGATACTCATTAGTATATGCCTATGAATGAGCTTGATCGATCGAGTTGGATTGGCCTACAAAATCCTAGTAGGAATAAGACTCATGCTTGGAGTCCTTTTTAAGTTCTTAGAAAAGCAATCGATTTTTGACTAATTTCTTAAAAACTTCAAAATTGCACGTCAAAAGTGATGATTAAGTGATTAAGAAGGTTATTATTATTTTTATTATGTAGGCCAAAATATCCAAATGGGACGTGATTGGTGACTTTAATGCTACAATCTTGTACAATAAATGAAGCTTACAACTTGTTGGACGGCCGGCAGTCAAGGAACAACTTTCGCGGTATAATTCTTGGCATATATAGATAACAATATAAATAAGATGTAATAGACTTTTAAATCATTTATTTTGATGGGTTCGCTTTTAAATTTGGTATCATAGTTTTAATAAAAAATTATTAAACAACTATTTTTAGTCATTTGACTACTTTTATAATAAAAAATTATTATAATACTATTTTTAGTCATTTGACTAATAATCTTAGTCGGCATGATTCTAGATTCGATCTCAACCGTCAATATCATCCCAGACTTGACCTCATCACCGACACCATCTCCGTCTCGGCCTCCATCACGGACCTCAACTCAGATTCAGCCTCAGTCGCCAGCTTTGTCTATCCTTAAGGTCATCCAACATCAACTTCAACTTCTTATCCGTCCTTAGATCAGACCCACATCTTGCGTGACCCATAAAAAACACGGGGAGGTATTCGACTGAAATAAATTGGCATTGTCTGTGGAAAATATGAGCTAAGACTCAATGTTTCTTAACACTAGAAGAATTATTAACAACCGTGACTTTGCTTAAGAGAGAAACTGTGACGAAGTAGTGGTCATGACAAAAGAAAACATCAATCAACTGGTCTCTAAGGTGGTGCAAGAAGTGCTACAAGGACACCCGTTCCTGCAATTGCCACCAATGGGAGCCCCTCCTCCCTTGGCAGGTGCGCTCCCTCCTCCTCCAGGCTAGGTGCCCTACCATTCGTGGAGGCTTCGTTGGCTATAGTCTCAACCAACGAGGGTGTAGCCCTTCCGAATAAAGATTCGCATGAGTCGTGAATGAGGAAGACGTCTCCTCGCGACTGCAAAAGAAAAAGACACCTACCTCCAAGGAAGGAGGTGTTTAAGGAACGTCCTTCTCTAAAGGAGACCTTGAACAAGAGTTGCCTCGTCATTTTCGACGGCCACAATAGGCGATTACACTGGGTCATTAGATCCAGAAGATTATCTATGCGGCTTCGAGAATGCTTTCCTACTATATTAATACGTGGATGGTGTTAAGTATCGAGTCTTCCTGACTACCTTGTTAGACTCGACTCAACGGTGGTTCAATTGACTCCTAGCCTCATCTATCAATTACTTTGACGACTTTAAAGCCGTTTTCCTGCACCAATTCGCTAGTAGTAAGAGGTATCAAAAGACATCTCTTAACCTGTTCACCATGAAGCAAAAGTTTTAGAAGAAAGTTAAGCCTATGAGAGATGTTGGTAAACTGGAGTAGTGCTGGGATGGACCTTACCAAGTCATTCACTGACTCGATTGTGAGTCTTATTACTGAGATGATCCTCAAGAAAAAGAACTCAAGCAACCTTGGAATGTAATATATCTAACGCCTTATCGTGTATGATAAATCAGGTACACCCGTTCAATATTTTTCTTTTCTGGTCATTCATCCTTATAAATATTCATACTCTATCAAGTACTTACAATGGAATATCTATCCAGTTTTTTACATATTTTCTTTAGAGTTAGTACTTACAATGGAATATAATAAATAATTTTAAGAAAAAATACTTGTACATTTAATAGGTTCCCAATCCTCCTTGTTTAATACATCTAAGGTCTAAGTACGGGAGAAGCTCATCCACTGGATTTTCTATTTTCTGAAATTTTTCTAGAGGTCGAGAAACCACTTATAGATTATTATTATCAACCACAAATAGATAAACAATAAAGCATAGATATATATAAATATAAAAAAGATTAGCAGTCCATTTGGAAGTCCCAAGCACAACATATCTCTCACGGAGATTCCCTTGTCTTAAAGCTTTACAGCATGTTTTCCTCAAGCACACAAAGTTAAAGAGTAGTAGAAGAATTGTTGTTATGAATGCTTTGTTTGTTATTCCTTACAAAAACTTATTTTGGGTGTCTGGAAGGCCTTCCAAGCGCCCCTAATAGTGCATCTATCTGATCTGAATTAGTTGCTGCTTATCCATCTTCCCGTGTTTGAAATCCTTCCGGATGCCTAGATTAGGGTTGAGCAATCGGTTTAAACCGAACCGATTAACATGAAAGCCAAACCGACCGAACTTTTTCTGAGCCAACCGAACCGACCAACCTTTTTTGAAAGAACTGAACTGATAAAACATCAGTTAATTAGGTTTTGACCTAAATAACTAAATTTTTTATGCCAAGATTTTGGCTGGCCGATAGCAGTAAGCTTGTAGTTTTGCTTTAAATTTTTTTGGGGTAATATTGAAACCTTTATCCTCACTTAGAAATGTACGTGAGAACGTAGAACAATTGTTCAAGGAGTTTAGGAATGCTAACGGAATTTTAGATTATTCATGGTTATGATTATTTCTAAGTAATTATGAGCTCCATTGATATATTACATAAATTTTCAATTTTAATCATTTTATTTTTAGAATAATAAATGTAGCTCCACAGTTCAATAAATTATCAAAAAAATCAAAATAACTCCCCTATATTCATAGAATTAATTTCTGTGCATTTATAAAATTAACTCAAGAAAATACCTAAAACTATTTACATCTTTGCATAACACAAAATTTAATAACATTCTTACAATAAACCATGAATGATCTACAAGTTCCAAGTTCCAAGTTCCAAATGTCACTACATGTTCAAAGTTCAAAATTAGGAGATTATAAGGTTTGCCAAATGCCAATTAAAATTTAAGAGATGATACATATAATTCAACTTCTACATAAATTACATTGTGAAGATTAAAGATCACATTGCAATCCTGATTCTTGCACCATATGGCAAATCGTTATTTTTGCATGACGTGGCAATGTGGAGATTTTGTTTGGTCCTTGAAACCTTGACTTGTGCTGTACTTGCTGATCAAGAAGTGGAAATTTAATATTTACCATCTAAATAAGATAATTAATTTAAATAAAATATAATATTTAAAACACACCATTGATTATTGTATCATCATCCATGTATAAGAAGATGAGTCCATAATCTTTGAGAACTCTGAAAAAAAAAAATACAAGTTAAATAAATAAATATTTTTTAAGTTTACAATTATAAATAAAAATCTAACTATATTTTTCTTAAAAAGAAAAAACTTAACGTTTTCAAATTTTTCCATATCATCTAAACTTTCTTCAAAGTCAATTGATTGCAAACTTAACCAAAGTTAATTTTAAGTACAAATAAGACTTCTATTACCCTAGGAGTCAATAAACTACTAAAACAATCAAGTACCTGACTACCAATACCGAAAGCGGATTTTGAAGCAACTGTTGATATTGGAATAATTAATACATCACGAACAATTTGAACAAGTATATGAAATTTGTGATAATTTTACTTCCACCATCCCAAAATGTCCAAAGTATTACAATATTCTTCAAATATTTCATTAAGATACTTGCCTAATTCTGACATATTACCGTCACCAAAAACTTGTGCCTTTTGTTTCTTATACTTATCAATGATTGATTGTCTTTTCAATTCTATTTGACTCATATTTTTTTTTGGAGGATTGTTATTGTCATATTCTGAAATAAATGAAACTCTTGAAGTATTGCATTGTGGCTCCATTTTTTTTCTTATAATTCTTGTACAAAGCAAATAAAGTGTCATTTATTATCTTTCCTACTTTTGCACCCTTCTCATCTCCATATAATTCAATTAACATAAATTCTACAAAATCCAATTTATACCTTTGATCAAGCACCACTACAATATAAAGCAACATATTCATCTTCTTAGGATCTCCTCAATACTTGTCAACTTTACTTTTCATTTTAATTCCCATACAATACATGTGAAGATCATTATTTTCTTTCCACTCCTTTAAGATGGTACTAATAGAACTAATCTCATGTGCAAAAGTGTTAGATATCACATACAAAGATCTTGAAACTTTTAATGTTAAATCATAAAAAACTTGCAGAAGAGATGTAAAAAGTCTAGCATTATTCCAATCTCCACTTGTTGACTTCCCATCAAAAGTCTTCAATTATCTTTTAGATTTACCATTTAATTCAAGTATCATCTATCCATTTTCATTCAAAATAGCATGTCAATCTATATATTGAAGATCTAATTTAAAATATATATATTGTTCATCAAATCTATCAAAAACTCTTTCAAATTTTTTAGCAATATTCAACATCAAGAAAGTTGAGTTCCATTTGGTCGGTACAACTAAACATAATGAGTTCTTGCTTTTAATTTTTTCAATATCTACATATTCTTTGAACTTGCTTAATCTAGGGGGAAATTGCTTAACATATTTAATTGCATTCCTAACCCTCATCACAGATTGATTTATATCTGTTGGAGACGGTTGGGTTGGATAGAAGGGGGGTTGAATAACCCCGTATAAAATAAAAATACCCTTCTCGAACTTAAAGCTTAAATGAACACTTGCATAAATAAGATAAAGAAAATAAACTAAAAGAAGGAAGCACATGTGTTTACTTGGTTACAACCGGGGAGATTGTTAATCTAAAAAAGTTGATTGCACTAAATTCTCCTTCAGGCGGAGAAGCCTCTTTACAACAATATAAGCACAGAAAAGAGAAGCTAAATGAAAACTTAGAGTGTGTACAAGTATTGTTGCAATACTGCTTGTTCATATTAGCCTCTTAGAACAAGGCTATATTTATAGCCTTGGTCGGGATGCCTGGAAGGGTTCCAGACACCTAGAGGAGGATGAAACTTTATCCCCTCTGCAACGGATCGCGGTCAAACGTGATCTGGATAGAATTGGATTCTGGGCGCCCGGAATCGCTCTGGGCTCCCGGACCCTTAAAATCAACAAGGTTGAATTTTTTCGGTCCGGACCCTCTGCTCCGATTCTGCTCATCTCAGTCCAGATCTTCTGCTCCGACTTCGCTCGCTTGGGTGATCTCGGCCATCCAGAATAGGGCTCACCCGAACCCAACATCCGGCCTTCTCGAGCAACCTTCTGCTCCGGCTTCTCATCCCTTGGAAACATCGCACGCCTCCTTCTCGTCCGCTCGCATACTCTTCAGCAGCACTGTTGGTTGCTACTTGGAAGACCTACTGGTTCTATTGTATAAAAATTTTGTACAAGATCTGAACCTTTCCTAGCTACCATGTGTTCTTTTAAATTAAACTTGAATCGCAAGCGGAACTTAATACTATTGATTCAAAGTTTAATTTATATATTCTTATAGGTTTAGACTTGGATCGCCTGCGGAACTTAACACTTTTGATCCAAGCCCTCATATGTTACAAAGTCGATTAAATATTTATTTCTAAAATCGGCTTCCAGTACTGCATGGCGAGACACTAGGCCTTCTTGGATATGGTGTTGGTGCAATCATACCCTGGAAGTTTCAATGTATTGACAATTATTTAAGTTTAGGTTAATACGTTAGAACTAACATGCATTGTGAGTTTGCAGGAGGAGTTTCTTGCAAGTCGGAAGACCAGATGCAAGAGAAGTCCAAGAAGGTCGAAGACTGGATTCTTGGCAAGAAGAGCTCTTGCAGGTCAGAAAACCAGATGCAAGGCAAGAAAAGTCCAAGAAGGTCGAGGACCGGATTCTTGGCAAGGGAAGCTTCTGCAAGTCACAAGATTGTATATATGTTAGGCTCACTATCAGAGATCGACTAATGAATTGATTCAGACATGGCTGTGAGGCAGATTGACTTTGAATCGATCAGCCGATCGATTGAAGGTAAGTTAATCGATCGGCCAATCGATCGGTAAGGCTCTGCGCGAGCATAGAATCATTCTGAATTGATCAGCCGATCGATTCAAGGCATTGAATAGATCGGCCGATCGATCCGAGCACATTCTGTGCGAAGCACAGAATCATTCTGAATTGATCAGCCGATTGATTCAAGGCATTGAATCGATCAGCCGATCGATCCGAGCACATTCTGTACGAAGCACAAAATCATCCTGAATCGATCAGCCGATCGATTCAAGAAGCTGCGATTTCAGGAGCAAGCGTCTGAATAGATTCAAAATCTGCCCAATCGATCCAAGTCAGATGAAATAATCTGCGCCGTTAGATCTTGACGCGATGGCTTCCAACGGATACTTATGAATCGATTGGGACATAATCTCAATAGATCCACGGCGACGGCGGTGTGAGAAACGGCTAGTTTTCTTGCTGTTTAAAACGCTGAAAGAAACAGGAATACACATCCATCAACGAAATATACTGTTCTATTGCTCTGGTGTGAAAAATCTATGAGGTGCTCAAGATCTCTCAAGCATTGCAAGTTCAAGCTCTCAATCTCTTCAAGCTTTCAAATCTCACGCCACAAGGAAGAAGCTACGCTCAAGATTGTAATATTCTTTTCTTCTTCATTGTAGTGAGTGTGAGTCAATTTTCTTTTGGGAGAGAAAGTATTGCAAGTGTTGTAAGGTTTCTCCACCTTCGGTGTGATTCCGAGAAGGAGGGTTTTTGATAGTGGAAGATTGGTGAGTGGTGTGGATCCTTGGATTAGTCACCTCCTTGAGGAGGTGGATACCAAGTAAATACCTGAGTTAGTATTGACTTCAAGTTTCCGCTGTGCAAGATCAAAGATCGATAAAAAGAAGTGAGCCATTCACCCCCCCT
>JBBMJZ010413115.1:20537601-20549791 GCA_037833815.1 Zingiber zerumbet | reverse complement strand
AGAAGAAGAAGGTATAGCCTGAGGAAGGGGTAATAGAGCCATAGGAACAATTAGTGCTTCTATAATTAATAGGATAACTGAAGGAACATCAAGAGACATAGGAACGAGAAATCCTAGTCTCGTTATATTTAAAGTTAAATTAGAACTAATATGTATGGGAAGAGCAAGTTCCTTACCTTTATTGTGAGAAATTTCAGAAGAGATAATAGAAACCTGTTCAAAAATGGCTATGGTATGCAAAAGGGGACAGGGGGATGAAGTATGACATTTTTTATGTTTCACTACAAAGAGATTCTCCTGTTCTGAGGAACTTGATGATTCCTGGGGTCACTTGGAGAAAGACAATAAGCCAAGGGAAGAAGAAGCGAGATTAGGATGATGGTCCCTCAGTAATTCTTCACCCATTCTAGTTAAAACTACCCTTGTCAAGCGAGTATTCTTGCACATAAAAGTAGGAAGAATGACATCAACTGCAAAAAAGAGAAATTCATGTTAGGAACAATGTGATGATAGTTAAACATATGTGTAAGGAGAGTTACCTTACCAAAAGAGACTTCCAAAGTGGCTTCAGCGGTGCTAATACCAAAAGCGAATAATAAGCCCTCGGCTATTATTGAGCATAGGTACCTTCTAAATCAATACCCTATACTCCAATAGAATTGTGGAATGGGCGTAAGACTAGTCTGAAAGATATTCGGATTTGAGGTAGTCCAACACATGTACTAAAGGGAGACACTGACAAGTTGTAATCACGTACAGAAGTTTGTCTGTTTGTAGGATATCCTAAAGGAACGAAAGGTGGTTTATTTATAATCCTAAAAATTAGAAGATCATTGTTAGTACTAATGCTCAATTTTTAGAGGAAGATTATGTAATGAACCATAAGCCCATGAGTGAAATTGTTCTAGAAGAAATAAGAGAGGACACGTCTAGTCTAGTACCAACAATACAAGATGAAATATCACAAGAAACTGCAACACATGTCACAAATGATGCACAGTTACAGATAGTGCCTTGTCGTAGTGGGAGGGTTGTAAGGCAACCTGAAAGATTCATGTTTTTGGGAGAGTCTTTAGACTTGATCCCTGGTGAATATGAACCTGATCCCTGGACATATGACGAAGCACTCCAAGATAAAGATGCAGTATCTTGGCAAAGAGAGATAAATTCAGAAATAGAATCTATGTATTTTAATAAGGTCTGGGAGTTTGTAGAACCACCAAATGGTGTAAAAACCGTTGGATGTAAATGGATCTACAAAAGGAAAAGAGGGATGATGGGAAAGTGGAACTTTCAAAACAAGGCTTGTTGCAAAAGGGTATACTCAGAAAGAGGGAATCGATTAGGAGGAAACCTTTTCGCCGGTAGTCATGCTTAAGTCTATCCAGATTCTCTTATCCATTGCTGCTCATATGGATTATGAGGTTTGGCAAATAGATGTCAAGACAGCTTTCCTTAATGGAAGTCTTGAAGAAAACATCCATATGAAGCAACCAGAGGGGTTCATTGCAAAGGGCAAAGAGCATCTAGTTTGTAAGCTCAATCGGTCCATTTATGGACTGAAGCAAGTTTTGAGATCTTAGAACATTTGGTTTAATGAAGTGATCTAGTCTTATGAGTTTATTCAGTGTCCGGATGAGTTTGTGTATACACTATGTGAAAATGGACAATAGACTTCGCCACTGTTTACTTCGGCAATCAGCAATTGCGAAGTAATATATGATAATCAACTTCGATAATAAATTTGATATAGTAAATACAATTTTATACTTCATAGGTTTAAAAACGTGAACCTCACTTCTAATTTTATCTGACTTTTTACTTCATAATATATATTCGGAGAAGTAATAAGTTATAAAATAAATTTTATATGGATAATTGACGAAGTAATAAGTTAAATAGATTAAGCTAAAAGTTGAATTGGTTTATTATAAGGATTTTTCACCGAACCCTAAACCTTATATCTACCCTTTTCTTCTCACGTTTTCTCTTCCTCTCTTTCTCCCCGACGCGCGACGGCCACTCGTCGCAGTTTCTCCCTAACGCGCGACAGCCACTCGACACCAGCCTTCTCCTTCGTGCCCCTCCCCTCGATGGCTACCTCCTCCTTCGGCGTTTCTCCCCGACGCGAGACAACAGCTTCTCCTTCGGCATTTTTTCCCTGACGCCGAGAGTCACCTGACACTAGGTTTCTTCATTCTCGACCCCTTCTTTTCTATGCTGTGCCATTAATGTTCTTCCTATAGATATCTCTTCTTTTTATTTTATTTGTTTGTTAAAAAAATAATGATTCATCCAAGCGCAATCTTCTTCAACCTTGTCATTCTGCTCTTGGTCTCGATTAACCTTTTTGAGCAGGCAAGTCTTTGTCACTGGCCTTGCAATCAATCACTCACAACTTGTCTTTATTAATTATTTACCGTGCTATTATTTTCAATTTTCCACTGCCTAGACCAAGTGCCACAAAATCGTCATCATCTCTACCATTCAATATGATCAATACTGACATGTTTTGACTATCTGATTCCAGTATCAATCTTAATTTTGATAATTATGATCCCAACTATTTGGCAATTTTGGGATGAATTATGTCATTTGTATTGTTCAACTCTAGGAAAATTCTGAATAGGTCAATTCTGTCTTTTATTTTTTGATCTGTCAATTTGTAATGTTTGAGTGATTGTTAATTGAGCCTTTAGAATGACACAAAACATAAGAACAAAGCTCTTTTCCAACTACACTTGCTTTTTTCTCTCTTGTATTTATGGGTTATTAGATAAAAATGGACTTAACTACACCGTGATAACTACACTTGGTTTATGGTAATTGACCAGCAACTTGTATTTATGGTTTATTAGATAAAATAGGAATTGTAGATTCCTCTCCATTTGATTAAAATACAAGAAATGAAGGCCTATTTCTCACTTTCTATTAACGTAAGAGTTGGAATTTTGATTATAAGAACCCATTTTTTGGGAAAACATAAATTAGCCCTATATATGGGGATAAAATTTCTCTTTTTTTGGTAATTAGTTTCAGACAACCTCTATGTAAGATATAGGAGTTTAGGTCACCTCTACTCTGTATAACTTGAAGCAACACTTAGCACTCTTGTCTTGCCATCCGATTGGACAGCCCCCGCTGGCTAAAATCTTCATTATAAATCATTATATGATTATTCTAACACTTGTACAATTTATGAATTGAGTATCATGATTGTTTATCCATTATAGAAATGACATATTGGGTGAGTTTTTAATTCATTCTTGTTGCTTAAGAGGTTAATTAAAATTTTAAATATCATGAATTTCGTTTACTCAACTTGGGATTCTTGATATCAATTATTAGAGAGAAGATCATTTATATTTACATCAAATTATTTGTAAATGGATATGGTATAGTGCCTATTCTTTTTTGTATGTTCTTCGTTAATGTTGCTGTGTATTTTATTCTCAGATTTCTGGACATTACATCCCCATTGGATTCTATGGGTTCATTATCCAGAAGTTATTAAAAAAAATGCCAAATGAACAATGCAACATGATGCAGAAGGAATACATAGTAGTAAACTATGCTACTTCATTGATAATCACCTAATGATGAAAATACTATTTTTATAAGTAAGGTAAGATCTTTTAGAACTAAATTTCCAATCATAATAAGAAAATTGTTATTGAAGTAGGATCCTTCCGACACTAGAATAATGCAAGTAGGATTCTTATGATTCTGGTTTATTATTAACCCAATCACTATTTATATATAAAAAAAGTGGATCCAACACCTCAAAGCCCCTGGACTCAATCACTATTTATTATTATAGTTTTAGATAACATTTATATTTTGTTAAATTCTGAGGGAAAAATTGTCATATTGTACTTATTTATAAGTGATGTGCATATTTTTTTTGTAATAACTTTGTATGTTCATAGAAGACAATAGAAATCTTATCACTTCTAATAAATGTTTACTTTTTATTTTAGCAAATGCAATTGTAAGCAGAGGTATCAACACAAGTGCTTTGATGTAAGATCCCATGTGTTATCAAATACTCTTGAAATTCCAAACTTTTCTGCAATTGTAACATAACTTTTCTGTTATGACTTGTGTTGATATGACACTCTTTCTCTTCCTTCCTTATTGTTCAACCTGCTCAATATAAATAAGACGGATTGATATCAAGAGTTGTACTGAAGACAAAATGAAATTAATAGAACGAGCAAGATAAGTACAAGAACCATCTACTTTGAGCAGTTGCTCTAAACTCTATGTACAAATGCCAAAAGTCAAAACAGTACTGAAGAGGAGCACAATGTTAATCTTTTGCTTTCAAGATTATTTCAACATTTTAGTGTTTTTTTGGTCTCGATTCACATGGTGTTAATTTTTTGCTTTCCAGATTATTTCCATACAATTCAAGAATATAATGATGTAGGTTATTTATGAAAAGCAAAAAACACGGGCAGTGCATTATAAATATCATCATCGATTGTCTCACAAGGGTTACATTGGTTTGGAGGCCGAATTGGTAAGCTATGGAGCATTTTATTTGTCATTTTCAAGCAATCACTCAATATTATTTAACTGGTCAATTTAGAATTGTAGAGGGAGAAAAAATTAATTGCTGAAAATAAGGAAGTTGATAGATCAATGCTTTGGCGTAAAGCTATGTTTGATGAAGCTATGTTTGGATGAAGCTATGTTTGGATGTCCTAAAAGTGTATGGTTGCTAAGAGAAGATATCTTGTGCTTTATGGAGATGAAAGGGATAGGTGTTAGGTAAATTTTGGTTTACATGACGTAGGTTATGTCTTAAATATAATATTTGTTCAAATGTTATGCTTTGTTTGCAATATTTATTCACATACTTTTGTTTTGATTTACATGGGGTAGATTTAGATTTGTCATTACTTTATCATTACCTGGCAATTATCTTGTAGTTACCTTTACAAATATTTGAAGAAAGAACATAAAGCTGAGTATATCTCATTTGTGGATCCTGGTCACATACCAATATGTGATGTGGGCGAAGAAGGTAGTAAATTATCACAACATATTACTGAGCAGTTGAGAGCATCAAACAGAGATGGTATCTGCTTCATTCCATACAACACTGGGTAAGATTTTAATTATTTATCAATTCCTACTACATACTAGTCAATGTTATATTTTCATTTGTCCAGGTACCATTGGATCATAACTATAATTAATGAAGGTAAGAATATGATATATTTATTGGACTCTTTGAGTAATAGGAACCGAGATCATGCTTGGCAAACTATTGTGAGCAAGTAGGTAGTGGATTATGTTGATTGTGAATATATACATTAAATTCATTAGAGGTTGCAAAAATAACTTTCTATTTTTTTTACAATGTAGTGGGGTCAAGTTATACAATGCATCAAGGGGTATTTCAAAAGGACCTGGTTTTAAACAATTGACGGTATGTATTATGACTATGCATTTAGACATCAATTAATAATTCTTATTATTTGGATTATAACTTATTGATGGCATTTTCAATTTGATTAGGGTAATCTAAAATAAAAAGGTGATGTTGAATGTGGATATTGTATAATGCGATACATGAAAGAGATAGTCCTGGATGAATATCCCCAATTGGAGATGAAGGTGAATTTCTTCTTTATTATGAAATATTGAATCATTTTACATTGACTCTCAAACTTCTGTTTATGTTTCAGCTTGCAACATCAAAAAAACAAACAGTATTACAATCAATCTCAGTATGATGAAGTCAGAAGTGAATGGAGCAAATTCGTCTACTTCTATATAGGTGCTTAAGTGTAGGCTGTGATATAAATTTTGGATTGTATTTAGAGATTTATGGATACAAAAACTTTTGGATTATGGTTAAATGTGTCTTTTATGAATATACTTTTGGATTGTATTTGATACATATTTATGATATATTTGTTCAATTTTGATAGTGAAAAATATTATGTCGTAGTAACATATTATCATATACTCTTTTGGTCAATTAAAATTGTATTGTAGTAAAATATTGTCAATTACTTCGACGATACGAATAAATGATGGAGTAATACAACACAAAAGACTTCAATAAATTTAAATAGTGGCGTAGTTAAAGAAACTATTTACTTCACTACTGATCAAATTTGGGATGTAGTTCGTATCAATTACTTTGCTACATTTAAATTTTTTTTGTTGTAGTAAAATATGATCTATTACTTCTATACTACGATGAAGTAATACGATAATAAATACTTCAACTAATCCAAATTTTTTTGTTGTTTTACTTTTTGACAGATAAAAGCATCTCCCTCTTGCCAGCCCCACACGATCCAACAATTTGAAGATATATTAGATAGCATGTCAAATATAAGGAAAACTATGTGTATATATATATACTTGAATTATTACCTTATGTATGGTTTGACATCTTCACATTTCAAGAATATATATGTCATTGCAATATGATATTCTTGTTCATTTAATCGTCTAGAAATAATTGCATCCATTGGCTTATCATAAAGCTTTAAAATAGAAAGCAACTCTGGATAAACTAATTGACTATCATCAAGATTTTGAGGACACTTATGATGTTTGGTTTTTACATTATCAGCAAAATAATAAGAACAGAAGGAAGTAACTTCTTCAATCAAATATGCATTACATATTGATGGAAGTAGCTTCTTCAACCAAATACGCATTACATATTGATCTCTCAACTCTTACTTTGTTATGAACATTATTTTTTAATTTCCTCAGGAACCTTTCAAATGGATACATCCATCTGTATTTCCACCTAGTTGTGCCTCATAAGGTAAATGAATAGGTAGATGTTCCATTGAATCAAAAAACTAGGTGAAAATATTCACTCAAGCTTATAGAGTATCATTGGAATGTCTATCTGCAGCCAAAGTATATTGAATGCCATAATAACCTTTGAAAAATAGACTCAATTCTGTTAGTACTTGCCAAACATTATTAGTAAGTAAGTCATGGAAAGCAATTTGAATGAGTCTTTGTATGAACACGTGACAATCGTGACTCTCCATTCCAAATATTTTTAATTTATTGGCATCACAGTGAGATATATTCGAGGCATATCCATCAGGAAATATAATTGCTTTCAACCGAGTACATAATGCTTGCTTATATTGTTTGTCTAATGTATAACAAACTTTCATATATTTACTAATTATTTCATTCTAAAGCAACTCAGGTCTTCTTACTAATTATTTTAATTCCTTGCATGATTTTGTTGTATCTTTAGTTTTTCCCATGAACATTCATTACAATATTGAAGATGTTATCGAATAATTTTTTTTCAACATGCATCACATCTAAATTATGTCGTATGAGTAAATACTTTCAATATGACAACTCCCAAATATACTTCTTTTCCTCCAACCATACTTGTTCAATCTAACAATGTATTTATTTATATCATCAGAACTATCCTGATATACTGGGAGAAATCTATAATTATCAATTTCATCAAGAACTTATTCACCTTACTTCAATAATGGGGAAAGTTTCCTGACTATTTCATTCCTTTTAAAAATTTTCTTATTTCTTCTAAATGGGTGATCAACTGGTAAAAAAATTTGATGGCTATCACAACAGAACACCAATATAAGAACAACATTACATGTATCAACTTGCTAGAGGCATTCTACAGGATCTTTTATTGTGACTCAATTGTTTGCACCTACTACACTTATTTTTAACATTTCTCATGTGCTTGGACGGGATCCTCGCCTTCTTCCAAGTTGCACAAGGCTACTAGGTGGTAAAATAATACATTCTTGTCCATCTATTGACTACTATTGTTTACTTCTACATGGATAAATATGATTCATGTAAGTACTTTACCAAGTATCAAATAAGAAATAATGCTCACAATATTTATATAGGTCCATGTTCCTGTATAAACACACTGCTATAGCATGAGGGCAAGGAAGTCCTGAAATCTGAAACTCGCCGCAATCATATTTACAACACTCCATGTCAACTATATAGAATGATAATGGAGTTTGTACCTCCATTTCTATTCTGGTATGTGAATGAACAATATAGTACCCAATTTTTTGTCTCTTAGTCTCAATCTCCTTCATAGCAAATGGTGTCAATACTCCTGAAGAATTAGCCACTTGGTCCCTACGATTATAAAACCATTGAGCAACCTTCCTCCTTGTGTTTTTTATTAGTGTTGTAATTGGGAGTTCTCAAGTCTTCTTGAACAACGCATTCATGCTTTCAAAACAATCCGTTGTCAACATTGAGTACCTTCTACCAAGGAAATGTGCATTTGCCCTTTTTGTAAATTCTATATTTTGAAGCCATTTATAAGCATCTACATGTGTCTATAATATAGTCTGCATAATTCGATCAAATTGTGGAATTGTATGTGCTCTAGCTGCAATCCAAAACAATCCTAATGCAGCTCTATCATGAGTATCAGTAACCATATTACATGACAAGTGATGACAACATAATCCATGGTAAACAGTTAAACTTTACTAATTACAGATAATATTCCACGATGTCTATCAGATATAATTGTGATATTTGATGAGTCAACTACAAGAAATATCTTTAAATGATTTAAAAGTCACTCTCATGCAGAGCCACACTCAACCTCAGCAATTGCAAAGCTAACTGGAAAAAGATTTCCATTACCATCTACTGTTGTGGCCATTAAGAATACACCAGGGTACTTGCCCTTCAAGTGTGTTGCATCAATTCTAATTAATTTTTGAAAATATGTTCGAAAAACTCTTCTACATGCACTAAAAGTCCAAAAATAACAATGGAATTTTTGAAAATAGGATCGAAAAGTACTAGAGGGGGTGAATAACACTCGTGACTAATTCGTTCGTTTTGTAAATACGCAACGGAATATAGAAGTAAACTAAAAGCAATCGCTAACACTTTTGGTTAGTTGGTTCGGAGCCTGTGTCGACTCCTACTCCAAGGCTTGCGATAATTGAACGCTTTCGGTGGTAAATCACTATAAGTTCGAGAATCTTTACAAGATTGATTACAAATACTGAACTTAAAAAGATTATACCTACAATAAAAAATTATGGAAGTAGTCGTCGATTGTCAGAACAACAGCTGAGCGTCATTGAGTTGTTTCAACGTAGAGCGCAGTTTCGAAGATTGCTTATAGAATTGTTGTCCGAATTAGCTGGTCGAGACCCCTTTTTATAGCAGCTTCAAGCCTGATCTAGATCCCTTGATCTTCAGGATCAAGCCTTGACTCGGCCTGGATCGGTCGACCAATCTCCTAGTTCGGTCAACCGAACCTGCTGAACTTGCCCAGCCTTCTATCCAGATGCAACCTCTCGGGATAGTGCCCGCGTTCGGTCGACCGATCAGGTCATTCTGTCGACCGATCAAGGTTAAGTCCGAACCTACAGAAATGTTAGTTTCCTGTAAAATAGAGTTAGGCAAATAGAGCAAATAATATTAAATAATTAAGTTGACAGCCTTGGAACTCCCCAGTTTTGACTTCAGATTTCCTCCGGAAACCCTAGGTCGAACTGACGCCTATTGTTTCCTCAACGGGGAATGCGTCCTCACCTACTCCACTCAGGAGAACTTACCTGTTGCCAGACCGGTCCTCCAGACCGATTGAACTTTTGCTCAACGCCCGATGCTCCAGGACTTTCTACTGGACGCCCGCTCCACGAGCTGCCCAGACTTCCACCTGGTCCGCGACCACCAGGACTTTCACCTAGAGTCCCTAACTCTAGGGTTTTGCTTAAAGCACCCGATCTGCCAAGTCTTTCTGCCTAGGGTTACCACCCCTAAGACCTAGGGTTACCACCCCCTAGTGTCACGCCCCCAAAGGAGTCCCTATCGAAAAATTTCGACAGCATCTCCCCTGTACCGGTGACAATTTGAGGCATATATACATACAAAATACATCAGCCACAGACGACTGGAATATTCACACAACCACGCAGTTAATAATGCAGCCCACATGACTGAAATATAGCACAGCGGAAATCATAAACTGACGAACATAAAACGAACAAAACAACCAACTGCGAGCCGGCTCGGCTTGACACAACATCAACAAACAAAATACAAAACAAACTCCATATAAAAGACATAAATACAAGAACAGATACAAAGCCAAATATGCAAACGAAAACACTAACGGAAAGTGAAGCTCGAAGTGACGTGGGACCGGCAGTCAGGATCTTCCTCCAAGTGTACTGGCATCATCTACCGGCTACCTGGTGAAATTACCAATGTACGGGGTGGTGAGTATAAAGACTCAGCGGGTAATAGATAGACAGTGCGTGAGTAAACTAAAGAGCCAGAAATACAACCGGATACAGTCTCGAAAAGATAAATAGCAGATACTACTATGAAAACATAATGTCTGCCCATACCTGAAACCATATCCTAGGCTAGTAAGGTCAGGAATAGTTCAGACCTGCTATAGTACTGCTCATAACTACAAGGGTATCATGTGAGGTATACTGCCAATGAGTAAACCAGTGTCTAAACACATACCTCAGGTATATATCTCAACCTATATGAGCATATCAACATAAGTAAGCAACAGCAGTATAAATAAACAACAGCAGTATAAGTAAACAACAGCATCAGCAGATATATAATAATAACAACGTATGCAAGGATGGTCACCCCGCCCACCTCTCTGCACCACGACCCCTATATGGTCGAGAGGCCAGAAAAATGACAGACTGTACCACCCAAAGGCTGCCACTACTCTCGAGTGATTGGATGGACAGTTGCATAGTAGCTGAATAGCTACGTCTGCGACGGGGGTCCCTGCTACCCATGACTCCAGCTGACACTACCCATGAGTGTGCGAGTGGGGGGCATGACAGGACATGCGGCACGCTCCAGCTACCACTACCCATGAGTGGCCGAGCGTGCGGCCCAGGCCAACGACCGTCTCAACCACAAGGGAGCCAGTGTCGCCAACAATGCATGCAATGACATGATGCGAACAATGCAACAGTCATCATATATATATAACAGAAATCAGGGATGCTACATGAAGCTAGCATGTTCAATAATAAACATGAATAAATAGCAGTCAAAGTAAGTAAACATAATATATGGTATCTATCTATCCAGTATCTAATATCTAGTAACTGTGTTTGGTATCTGCTAAATATCATGGATAGCAATCAGAGACTGTATATATATAAAAATGAGTAGCTCAAAGATTGAGTGGAAGTATCAAACGCAGGACAAACAAGAGTGGAGTCAAGATAAACAGTTTCTATCCATAGATAGCTCATGCACTAGGATCAATTTATATACTAAAGAGATAAAGCAAAAAGTACCAGCTTTTATCTGCCGATCGTGATAAATAATGTCATGTCGAGATGTGTCTCCGACTAGTAACCTGAAACACAAAATACATAATACTGCTAAGTTTCATTATAAGTCAAATAGCTAATCCCAATCCCAATCCAATCATGAATCAACATTTTAATTCCATTTATTGATCCAACACTACTTCCACAACTAATCCCCTTATGATTTAATCAAATTCAATTAGTTAACCCTTCTTGTTAACATTCTTCAATTATCCTCCAAGATATAAACTAATAATCCAACTAGTTTAATCAATTATGTATCACTTAATTCTCAATTAACACAAACATCTTTTAACTTAACCAATGTCAAGCCTAACATACTCATATCAACTAATCAAGGCCCTAATCCAATAGATTAAACAAATCCAAACTATTTTCACCATTCAATTGGGTTTAACCCTATGCGTACATCACTGTAGAACTTGCCCTAACCATCCATTAGTCAATCCAATACATAATGTAATCACCCTTAGCTCAACTTACCCAAATCGGATTTCTCCTCCGTCGACTCACTGCTGGAGAGGTTCATTGCCAGAACAGAATAGCCGGAAGTACTGGCTGAAGCTATAGTTTGCTCCAAGTCCATGTTGGCTGAAGCTACGAAGACAGCGCAAATCAATTAAGAATCCAATCTCAATACGGAACATGAAGTCAGATCTTGCTAATCCAAAATCTACAAGACTCACCCAAGAATCCAGATTCGGATCTAATGAATATTGGATGCAGCTGTGGAGGTTGTTGGGATCGCTCGTACGCGGCTAGAGAGGGGGGGTGTGAATAGCCGCCCCAAATCGTTCCGTTTCTTCCTACAACTAAGGTTAGCGCAGCGGAAA
>JBBMJZ010413115.1:20511881-20528140 GCA_037833815.1 Zingiber zerumbet | reverse complement strand
TGAGCACGCTACAAAGGTATAATCTCTCATGCTATGTTAGAAAACTTAGTATATGTAGGAATCTTCTCTTTCCCTTCGCATGGATCTTCTGGAGGAAATAGGTTTTTCCGCTGCGCGTTTGCGTGTTTAGCAACCTATTTCCTTACAGATATAGAGTTGATCTTTGAAAAAAGTAACGAAGCCGACCGGAGGGGTGTGAGGACGATCATAAGCAGAAGGAATAATGATTTGGTGATCACGAGAGATGCAATAAGTAAGCCACATTTGGTCTATCCGTCACCATTAAAGAAGGAGGAAGTGAAGGTATACTAGAGTTTGGGAACAGTAGGAGGAGTGGGTGACGATGCCATTAAAGGAATATGACAAGATCGGAAAAAGAAGAGAAAGGAGACTTATGGAACATTGATCGCCGGTGGGAGAGAGCAAGGAAGCAGAGAAAAGGGAGAAGATGAAGGATAAATGCGCAAATGACAAAGTGGCGTCGCTACAGTAAACTTTAGAAACCCTATCATGGAGGACTAAAAGTCGTCCGATTAAAAATCTACAAAAGTGAGATTTAATATGAGTCATCAAATTTGGAAAGGTAGCTGTCATATCAAATATTAGTTGTCTCCTATCACATCAAATATTTTATGGCGTAGGCATGCGACACGTGGTAATAAATCATAGAATGTATTTATGAGGGATGAGAAGTAATCAACAAGTTTATGATAGAAAATCATGTTCAGCATGAGACACATTAATGATAGGTGATTTGCTCGATTTTCAAGAAGTACAGATGACATCAGCTTGAGCCACATTTAGAAGCAAATGCTTGATTGAGAATATTTCATCAGCTTGAGTCGATCAGTGATACTAAACCAACCGGTCGAACATGGGGATCTCAGAGATACGGGGGAATAAGGATTACGAACAACACCAAAGGATCAGTTAGTCGAACTTGCATGCTCCTTCGACTAGACTTTAAGGGGAGACTTATAATATGACGATTAGGATGGACCCCCCTGAATGTGGATCAAAATCTAGGAGGCTGGCCCATGAGGCAGTCAAAGTCAAGAGGTAGTTAACCTTCTAAGTCATCAACAGGGAGCTCACCTAATCGGGCCCTAGGCTCGATCGCACCTTATGGCCGATCAAGCCTTGGATCCCAATCTACTATCTCCTTACTCATAGGTGAAGTTTTAGATGGATCACGAATTCATCTGATCGGAATTGCTGGCTGAGCAGACAAGGCTCGATGCTAGGAATTAATTAAGCTCAATCGATTGCTCCAGCCAATTGACTCATGAGCCGATCGGACACATTATGCGCTGGAACCAAATAAAAAGGCCGAGTGAAGACCGAATCGACGACTATGCTCAACAAGATCTAGCTGATTATTCTCACGAATGATTGCTAGTCGGACTATAGTAGGGAGTTGATTATCGAGCCAGGAGAGCCTACGGTGGGTCTAGTGGGCCAACGACCTTACATCCCTTTTTAACATTTTGCGCCACGAATGCCAGGGAATATTTTACAGGCAAATTGTGTTTTCGAAGCTTTCAGCATGTCAAATGATAGAAATTTGCTAGCTTATTTTAGGAAAAATGTTAGAGTCACTTTATGACCTATCTTTTTTGGAAGTGCTTCAAAATTCGTGCACAAACACAATAATGATGCTATAAAAAGGAGTCTCCTTTTACAGATGCAAGTACGCAACGCTACATAATTTCACGTGCTCGTTGTTGTTGTTGTTCCTTTAACTATTTTCCTTAAAAAAATCGATAACTGACTTGAGTGTCGCAGGACCAACGCGGATGACCCTTTCCTGATTCGACAGCTAACACTTTTGTGACACATAGAACATTGAAGAGTCTTTATCTGAGCTACATTTTCAGCCCATCTTCTTTTCAGCTAGTAACAGAATCATACAAAGGATATACACTCAAATAATAAATATTTATTTATTTAATAAATAATACATATCATAAACAATTACCTTACAAGCATCTCTCAGATATCATATCAAGGTGTTTCGTGACGGGCTCCTCCGACAATCAATTCGAAATTAGAAAATGGCGGGACCTCCGGATTATTCTCTTTAATATCATTGCACTATTACTTTTATATAGAGGGAGGAACGCATAACATTTTTAACGGACATATCATTGTAGTGCATATCCTTTAATTGTCATCATTATTAATGATAACATCAGTCCGTAACATGTACCTCCCAGTATCTTCTTTGCAAATCGGTGCCTCTAACTGATGAGAGCATACTCATCTTGTTGAATTAGCTAGCCAAGAACCATCCGATCGGATCCAAGCACCTCACGAGGTAGACCGATTTGAACTGAGCTCTTTTGGAAATGAACTCAGGGGGACCGGTCCGATCTGACCCGAGCTCATCTTGGGTTAGTCCAATTTGGCCGCATTCCTTACTGACTTGGACCAATCAGGATCCACGTTGACCGTGTCATGGACATCAGGTGGTTCCCGCAATGCCCTCCGCATCATTAAAGCTTTTTCCCCACTAAATGAAATGCTTCATGAAAGTTTCAGGCAATGAAGTCAACGAAGAACACAATGGTGCAACAAGTCAAGAACAAGTTCTAATTAAGCTTGGAGAATCTACACGCCTCTCTTTCTCCACATCTCAAATCGCAATTTCCCCTCACCAACTCTTCAGCGATCAATCAATCCATGGCCGCTTCACTCGCCGCCATGGGAGACCTGCCATGCTTACTTCCTGCCATAAATGCACCATTGGAATCCTCCTCCATAGCCTTCCTCCACGACTTCACCTTCGCCACCGACGACGTGGTCCGCGCCATGTAGTTCGGAAAGCTCGTCGGACTCATGATGACTTGGTGCAGCTGCATTGCTGGAGTTCCGGGCCGGACAAGACGAGGAGTATTGTGCTCTGTCTTGGGACAGAATTGGCAGCAGCAGCAGCTGCTTTCGCGGCGAAGGCCAACAGAGCGAGGAGAGGGAACCCTGCAGAGAAGCACCGGCGAGGAGACCGGCGCCAAAAGTTCCTCCGGCGAATTCGCTCGCCGGAATGATCTGGATTTGGGTTGGATGGTATTGCACTTGGATTGCCCTGCGTCAAATCGTTCCTGCAACAGAGCAAGATCATATTTTTCTTGATCCTATTGCGTGGAAATTAATTAGTTTTGGGGAATTATACAAATGATCTCCGGTGGAAGCGCAATTCTGCTGGAGGAAGTCGACATCTTGCCACGGATTGAGCTCTGACGAGCGCTTGGAGTCTGCGGAGGGTCAACGCGGCTTGTCTCCTCACGAGGAAGCCTCTCACCAGCGCTTGCAGCTTGACCAAGCCTCTCAGAGCTCGAAGAGCTTTCTTCGCCTGCTTAAATAAAAAACACAATTTTGCGATCAGATTCGACGCCAAGATTAGATTTTTTTTAATGAAGATTTAGTGGGTTTACGATTACCAAGTGGCATCGGAAGGTTGTCTGGATCTTGACGGCGGCCCGCCACTGCACCGCGATCTTCTTCTTCTCTCCCAGGAGGGCCTTCAGCCGCATCACCGCCGCCGCCACCGTCGCATTGGCGGCGGTCGCG
Source organism: Zingiber zerumbet (assembly GCA_037833815.1). Taxonomy (NCBI): domain Eukaryota; kingdom Viridiplantae; phylum Streptophyta; class Magnoliopsida; order Zingiberales; family Zingiberaceae; genus Zingiber; species Zingiber zerumbet. Next base: position 20,524,573 of record JBBMJZ010413115.1, on the reverse strand, counting down.
TTGGCCACGGCCACTGCGATCGCGTGCTTACTCCCCTCCTCCACTTCCAGCACTTCTTCGACGTCCAACCTAGGCCACGACAGATGCAGCGCCGACGTCGGAATGTGGCGGCCGCCGGAGTTCTTGGGAGAAACACTTTCCCGCAATGATCCAGTGAAACTCCGCCGCCTCTTCTCCTTCTTTTCAACATCCTTCTTCCCGCCGCCGAGAAGGCTCCTCAGCCACTTGCTCGCCCAACCCATCGCCACTCGCAGAATTGAGACGCTGAAGAGCCTAGCTACCCACTCGAGCTCTTTAAAGGCCAAAGAGAAGAGAGAGGGAAGGAGGGAAAGAATCAAAACAAAGATTGAATATTCTCCATTCAAAGCTCGTTAAGGAAATCTCTGCAAGTATATTTTTTTTATCTTCTCCGCTATCTATCTGACTCTGCTATGAGCTTATCTGTTGGTTCTACTCGTAGAGTAGGCTTCTTCATCTTTCACTAGGCACAGCTAGAAAACACGACGCTCTGTTCTCGCTCAGCAGCTGCATGAAATTGAAACCCACCTCAAAGAACGGAAAAGTTCGGATCTTTCCTCCTCTTCTCGGCAGGCAAACCTCTCATAAAGCAACCAGCAAGAATTAAATCATCTCACCTCATTGCTTACACCAATGTCGGATCCTCTCTCTTCTCTCTTCTCTCTTCGGTTTGACTTAGAGTTGGCCGGAGAGTAAAGAAGTGAGACCTGTACAATTACAGAGTCGAGTCATGATGAGGAGGGTGCTCTGGTATTTGGAAGAGAAGCATTTGAAATTTCTACAAATGGAGATTTTGAGCTCACAAACCATGAGCAGAACACTGCGGCAGGTGATGATGGCGGTGCGCGGTACGGCAGATCGAGAGCCACCTCAAAAGAGCGTTGAAATTCCCAAGATTTAGAGTGGAAATTTGAGCTGCTAGCGGGGAATCTTGCGTGGACTTTCTCAAAAGGTTGTTTGCGACATGAACTGCAACAAACAATCTGTCTGCTCCTGGAAACGATGGTTAAACTAATTAATTCGATCCTACAGTTGTTCCTGGCCGACCTCATCAGGTTTCTTCAGATTAATGATGGTTCTGATTACGATCAGCAGCTGAAAAGAAGCTCATCATTTTATTGTGCTTGCAGCTACGCTGTAGGCTTTGATGGAATGAAATGGCCAATCCGAAGAGCTTTTCTTATTATTTTTCATGCACTGCAATAAAATTTTAACTTATTTGAAGTTGTGAACACATGGCAGGCACAGGGCTAGAGGAGAATGGGTAGAGGAATGACACTCCAGTAGGGCACCATCAAGTGAGATCAGAAAGGAATAACACACATTGGGATTCTCAAAAAGAGTAAATCTTTCATAGATATTGCAAAACAAAGAATAATAATTGCCTCTTACCTAAATGTGGTTATTCCTTTTAAAAAAAAAAAGGGGTAACTTTAGATTTGTTCTTACTCCTCGACACATCATGGAATTTGGACTGACATGAAGGCCAACCAAGGCCAATGAAAGTGGTATTGAGATGCTGAAAAGCATGATATCAAAAGAAGGCAAATTTATCATAACTCTTAAAATTAGACAATTGCCATAGTCGAATCTTTTATATCATGCATGAGGAGGGTGAAGTGGATGCCTATATTAATTCCTTGATGCTCTTTGCTACTATGAATTTCATTTATTTTATTTGTTTATTTGTTCTAGCCCATATGAGTTATACTTGGATGGCTAAGGGCCAAACAAGCTTTTGAGCTGGCCTTTGTGACCTATCTTTGATTTGGAACAAGATTTAGAGCATAAATGAAGGTCATTTCGAATCCTATAATAAAGCAATTAGATTACAAACTATTTATTTGTATAATTAAAAATTTTGATTTAGGGAGAATAATAGGAAAAGTTAGGATAAGAGTGGAAGCTTTGTTAATGATTTCTCGTAATAAAAGAAGGTAGGAACTTCTTTGATTTTTGTCCTCTGCTTCCATGCGAACCAATTCAAGTTCCATGTCACGGAAGAGTCTCCTCTCCCTCCAAGATCGTTCCTTTTCCACTTCTCGTTGCTAATCAGCCGCCAGAGGCTCGAGATCCTACAAAATTGCTTGATGTTGCTATTGTTGGATTAGTATTCGCATCCAAAGGTTGCATTTTTGTGGGGGGAAGAGGCCGGAGGCTAGGCCGTCCAATCGTCCCGGGACCTCATCGGCGGAGTACCTTCTGCGCAATGGGGAAGGTAGCGCTCGCGACGGCGGTGACTTGCGCCGCAGCGGCGTGCGCGGTGACGGCTCTCGTTGTGCGGCAGCGGATGCAGAGCTCCGTCCGCTGGGCCCGCATCGACGCGGTGATGGCCCGCGTCGACGTGGTGATGAGAGAGCTCGAGGAGAAGTGCGCCACGACCGTCGGGAAGCTGCGGCAGTTGGCGGATGCGATGGCAGTGGAGATGCACGCCGGACTGGCAGCCGAGGGCGCGAGCAAGTTGAAGATGCTCATCAGCTACGTTGACAACCTTCCAACAGGGTAATTTGCTCCTTTTTTTTCCCTCAATCTGTGAACTTGCTGAATGGATTTTTGATGCAATTCAATAATTTCCTTGCAAAATCTGGTTTAGATCGGTACTTATTCTTGGCACCTTAATCCACCTATGACGCTCACCACCATCGAAGCTTCTCTTCTTCTGTTGCCGAAGAGCTGTTTGTCATTTTTCCTGATAGATTCATGCTCGCAATAGAACAGCTGATGATTTTACTTCTTTTCTTTTTCAGCCACTGCATACTATTTATTTATTTTGAAATCAAGATAATTTCTTTGTTTACAGTAATAAAAGACTCTGTGAGGTAAGATGTTAAATTCTTGGTCTATGTTATGTTTATATATGAATATGGTTCGAAGTGTGTTCGACATTAAACTTTTTCTTGTTCAGCGTATTTCTCTATTTTATAAGATCTTTTCTTAGCATATCACCTCCTTTTACATGAAACTCCAATTGATCATTGTTTTGATTTCAATTGTGGACTGTCTGTATCAGATGCAAATTTACAAGCATGCATTTTACTCCAAGGCAATACTGAACTCCAAGAATATCACTTTCGCAGGGACGAGGAGGGATTGTTCTATGCTTTGGACCTTGGAGGAACCAACTTTCGTGTCTTGCGCGTACAACTTGGAGGCAAGGGGGGACGAATCGTCAGGCAAGAATTTGAGGAGGTTTCCATTCCACCACATCTCATGATCGGAGGCTCAGATGTAAGTTAAAAGCTTCAACCTTCTGTTGTTTATCCTTTCTTCCTTTTGTGGAGCTCCTAAGTTGCTTCACTCCATGTTTTTAGGAACTGTTTGATTTCATTGCTTCAGCTTTAGCAAGGTTCATTGCATCTGAAGGTGAAGATTTTCACCTTCCTATTGGTAGGCAGAGGGAACTTGGATTCACCTTTTCTTTTCCGGTGAGGCAAATTTCTATAGGATCAGGCACTCTTGTTAAGTGGACAAAAGGTTTCAATATTGATGCCACGGTAATCCAAACTTCTACTTAGTTTATTTTTTGAGAAAAATATGTCATTGAGCTCATGACGATGCCATCGTTGCTCTTTTGCTTGAAGGCAGGTTGGTGAAGATGTGGTGGGAGAATTGAGTAGGGCCATGGAGAGACAAGGCCTTGATATGCGAGTGTCAGCTTTGGTGCACTCTTTGCAGCATTATCACTCGTAGCTTTGTTGGCTTAGATGTAAACAGCTAGCAATTTTAATTTGTTTCACCATTGATTTCCTTTATCTCAGGTTAATGATACTATCGGAACATTGGCCGGGGGAAGATATCACGATAAAGATGTAGTTGCTGCAGTGATATTGGGCACCGGCACAAATGCTGCTTATGTGGAACGAGTCGAGGCGATACCTAAATGGCAAGGACTCTTACCAAAATCAGGAGAGACAGTAAGAAACATTATGAATAGAGCGCATTGCATAGCAAGTTACATTGTTTAACTTCTTGTTTCTCATCAAGGTTATCAACATGGAGTGGGGAAATTTTAGGTCGTCTCACCTCCCTATAACGGAATACGATCAAGCATTAGATGATGAGAGCTTGAACCCAGGGGAACAGGTGATACATTACATTTCCTAAACTGTTTTTATTGTAAAATTTGAATGAATGCTATTGACAGATTTATGAAAAATTGGTCTCTGGGATGTACTTGGGAGAGATATTCCGAAGAGTTCTCCTGAGATTGGCTCGGGAAGCTGCTCTCTTTGGAGAAACTGTGCCTGCAAAACTAGAAATTCCATTTTCACTAAGGTATGCTTATGATTGTCATGAACAAATTCCTTCTGTTCGATGAACAAATTCCAAATGTGAGACTTGCAGGACTCCGATCATGTCGGCTATGCATCATGACAAATCGCCCGATCTTGCTGTTGTCAGTACTAAACTGAATGAAGTATTAGGGGTATGATCTTTTTGTTTCTACAATACATATATGGCGGAAATTGTCATTTCCACATCATTCTGAAACCTATGTTTGCCTTTGAATTCCAGATATCAAACACCTCTCTCCAAACAAGAAAAGTGGTAGTCCGGATATGTGACATTATCGCGAAACGCAGTGCTCGTTTGGCTGCTGCTGGCATAGTTGGCATTGTGAAGAAGGTTGGCCGTGCCCGTGATAATGCAAGGGAGGGAGGAAGTCAGCTACCAAGGATGGTTATTGCCATGGACGGCGGACTTTATGAACATTACATGATATTCAGTGAGTCCGTGCAATCCACCATCAAGGAGATACTCGGAGAAGAGGCCTCAGATTCTGTTGTCATCAAGATGGCGAATGATGGGTCTGGCATTGGAGCAGCTCTCCTTGCGGCCTCGCACTCTCATTATCTGGAGCTGGAACAGGACCTATGAAGCTCTTATGCCAAGCTGCTGTTCTTGTTTTGTTCGAATCGATTCTATAATAATGGAGGAAGCCATGACCTCCCGAAATCCTCACGCAAGGAAGAAGAGAAGAAACTATACTGTATTGCAGCCACTTAATTTGTACAATGCAACGCGATTGCATTGGTGTTTCAAGTTTTGTTTTGTTTTATTGCTTCCATGTGTTCGATAAATAAGGATGGTTTTATGACCTTTCCGGTTTTGTCGATTGGTCAAAGTTTTCAGCTCCTTGTGCTAGAAATCTCTGTGTGAAGGTGATCGTTTTTACCATCTGATTCCGACTTCATCTTGCGGAAAAAAGTACTAGATTCAGGCCTTGTTTACATGAAGTTAGGGGCGATGATAGAAGAACAAAACTTTCAAAGTGCTCTTCCTCAGTGAAGTCGAAGGGGAAGAAGATCGAGCTCAGCTTGTTCAATCTTTGATTGAGCTTAGAAGGACAATACACGAGGGATGTGTCGAGGTCAGTGTTCGGTAAGGGACACAATGAGATCAACATCAAGTGAAGAGCGAGGCAATGTGACGTTGCACCAAGATCTGTTGGTAGTGGGCTGCAGCTGCAACTGCAACTGCAACTGCAACTGCATATTGCAGCTGCAGTGCAATGCAATGCAAGGGGCAGATTTAGATGATAATCCTCGTCCCCAGGGTCCCACGGTCAACACGAAGGAGGTAAATCACGGTAATTATTGAGGTAATTGGGTGGCGGGGCCGAATGTTTCCACCACAGGGTGCAGGGGTATTATTCCTTGCTAGCCCTGTGAATCGAACCCACAACCTAGTGTTGGTACTACCAACCTACTTTCCACAACAACTAAGCCCGTGAGGGCGCAAGTGGCAGATTTAAGATTTTAGATTGGGAGGACTACATATAAAGTGATTATTTGAAAAATACAATCTGCTGGAGATATTTGGAACATTGTCAAATTTAAATTAGACGAAATAAATTTAACTTATCTGTTGAAATGACCTGAGCTGATAATCTCAGGTTGCCAGTAATGACTAGTATTTACAAAGTGTCAAACGAAGGTTGCACAGTGGCCGAGCGAGTAGATGGCCGAGTGAGCTGGCCGGGCAACCGAGTGAACGTGCAGTTGGGCGAGCTGTCCAACAAAGCAGCCAAGTGGTCAGTCTAGTAGATCAGCAGAGCGACCAACCGAGCGAAAGGGCCAGCGACCGAGTGAATAAGCGAGCGGCCGAGCGAACTGGAGGTTGGCCAGGCAAAGAGGCCTAGCGAGCTGACCGACCGAGTGAGTTAGAGGTCGGTCGGACGAAGACTAGAAAGCAATTGGATGAGCACGCTTTCGAGCGACCGAGCGGGCGAATAGCTGAGTGAAGCGACCGGGTGGGCAAACAGCTGAGCAAAGCGACCGGTCGAGAGCTGAGTGAACTAAGGCTTGAGATAAACGCAGTTTCCTTGAAACATATTCACCCCACCTCCGGCTGTGCTTCGAGGCTTTCTTGGGTCGTCTGTTTCCTAGGATACAACGGGGTAACTGATGTATGTAGATTATATACCCTTTTAATCATGTTTTGACGCACATCTACTTGTATTCATTAGCATAATCTATGTTTATTGCACCATATTTCATTATAATGTCATACTTCCATTATTTTATGTTCGGAGATCTGCTTTTTGCTTGGTTTGATTGATAGGATGCGATTTGGAGCGAAAACGGAGCTTAAATGTAGTATAGAGCTTCCAGAGTATCTGGGTCGTGTGGAACTCACACAGGCATGCGAAAATTAAGTTTTCCCATGTTCTAGCCGTGTGGAGGCCGTGTGGGGGTTGTGTGGAGGTCATGTGGAATCCACACGGCCGTGTGGAATTTTCAACATTGCAGACTGAAACTAAAACGATCATAAATTTGTGCTCGGTTAGAGTTACAAGCTGTCATTTATATCAAAATGTAGAAAAGTTCAAGATCTACAACTTTGATGAAGACTTCAACTAGAGAAAACCTCATCTTGATGGTGTAAAGACATTGCAATCAGACATAGCCATGTAGAGCCATGCCAAGGGGCATGTAAGGGGTGTGTGAGCCACACGACCGTGTAGCACATCCAGAACTAAAGCTGAACATGGTTGTGTGAGCCACACACCCTTGTCACCCTGGGCGAGAGAAAGAAGAAGCCATACGATCGTGTCACGGGTCGTGTGGTGCCCGTGCCCTTCTCTATAAAAGGGGTTTTCTCCCCTTTTCACTCATCTTTAGCTTGGAGCTCACCCCCATTCATTGGAGAAGGATTCTCTCCCTTGGGGGAATCCTAGATCTTCCATTTTCATCGATCCGTCCACCTCCGGAGCAAGGTTTGCAAGTAAGAAGATCGGCGGCACATAGATAAGCATTCCTCTTTTCTCTATCTTTGGTTTTGGAGTGTGGAATGTTTAATTTCTTGTCTCTTATTTGTAAATCCTTTGTTATGGAGTAGATCTCTAGATCTAGGATGTAAGAAGTAATTGTGATGTGATAGAGATGTAAAACTATGTGGATTTACTATGTTTCTATTCAATGACTAGTTAATACCTTTTCATATTTGATGAAGTGTGTATGTGTGTGTGAAGTTTATATATATCCTTTGCACATCTTATCAAATGGTTGTATAGAATTGTTAATCCCGTAGAGGGGATACCCTAGATCATATGACCGAGTGGTGTCGTAATAGGGTTGCTCCACTAACGGACGTCTAAGGTATTACCTTGAAAGGAGAAGCAAATATCCACAAGGAAGTAGGGGATCAGACATAATCACTATTTCTATCTGTATGTTATTGTGTGTTAGTATTTTTCTATGTTGTATGATCGAGGAGTGTCATGACAGGGCTGCCTCGCTAACAGACTTCATAGGAATCATTTCTATTTAGTAGCATAGGACGTGGAGTAGGAGATCATGCCAGCTTATCCACTATAGGGGAGAGTCGGTAATGCATCTAACTTCCTACAAGAGTATGAACATAGAGGATAGGAACTAAGTAATCTATGTAACATTGCCTAACATTACAATGAAACCGAAATCCTAGTATCTATTCCCCTTCATTCACTTATGCTCTTTTCTCTCTATAATTTCTCTTTTCTTTCTATCTAGCATTTTTAAACCATTTTAGATTGTCTAGATAATTCATCGTGCGAAGTTAACTAGTGCTTAATCAACAGTCCCTGTGGATTTGATATTCTTTTATTACTGATGATGAAACCATGTACTTGTGGTTTGTAACAGCTATGACACTCCATCAACAATCGGACTTCAGATTTACTCAGTTTCTTATTGTCGGTAATTTTCATATATAGTTCATGTACTTAATTTATAACCTTTATAACTATTAATGAATTGCCCAATGAAAGCACTCGACAAGTGTAGGCATTGGAGTATGAGTCGTCGAAGGCTCCAAATCAAGTAAAACTAACTTGTGTTAGCATTGTTTTCTTTTGCTTTCATTTTCCGTTGTGTAACTTAATTTTAAATTGAGTTTTTTGATGATCGCTATTCACCTCCCTCTAGCATCTTTTGATCCTATAAATTCTAAGGATTGATTTATATTTGAGTTAGACTAAGGTTTAACAGTTAGTCAATTAAATATTCATTTTGTTAATTGGCTTTCAGGCTGTGGCGAGGTACTAGGTCTTCTTGGGTATTGGAGCAACAACAACTTCTAGACAAAGTCTTTTAAAGAAACTGAATATTTAATTTTCTTTTTAAGAACCCTTGGTCTAACTAATCAAGTGTCGATTAAGCTTAAGTCCTTATCTACACATCCTAATTTGAGCATGAATAGAGAAAGCGGCAAATCAAGCATCACATAATTTTATCTAATAAGAATGGTCTTTCTATTGGCTCCTTCTGGATCATAGCCTCGATAAGGTCTATCAAGGTAGTAGATTTGATCCTTAGGGATATAATATTGATTAAGTCCATCTTGAGTAATCAAGTTAGAATTAGGAACCCATGTTTGGACTAGTTTTCTATTGGTTCGATTAACTAAGGACAAGTAAGATTTAAATTTTTGTTTGGCCTTATATCCGAATCCAAATCTAGCTTTTTATTTTCCAAGGATTAGATCAAGATTCTTGGAACTCAAAGTGAACTGTTCCATTGAGTTCTAGAGTTCCTTGACTTGACTTTTTAGGTTAAAATTTTCTTCCTTAAGTTGTTGGACTTGAGTTGAAGTTCCATCTAGAACATACTCGGTCAAGGGACTTGGGTTAGTCATTTCCTTAAGGACTGTTTCATCCTTTTGGAGTGACTTGACCTGGATGTTAGATTTTGCCAATTTTCTAGACAAATAAGAGATTAAATTTTATAATCTAATTATTGATGGACTTATAGTGGAATTGTCTTCTGAGTCAGATTTGATTCAGATTCATTGCTTGGCTTGGCTTTGTTCTTGGACTCAGTTTCAACAACTTGTTCTAGGGTCGTCAGCGTGAGGTAGCTAGCTTGCTTGCATTCTTCATCCTAGTCTTCTGATGAAAACTCATCCCATGTTGCTTGTAGTACCTTCTTCCTCTGGTGCTTCTTTGTTTCCTTCAGGTTTGGAAAATTTGCTTTAATGTGTCTACCATGGATGCCCACAAAGTTTGGACTCAACTATTTCATCTTTGATTGAATCACCTTCTTTATCTCCCATTTCATAAAGCCCTTCTTTTTCTTGTATAGCTTTCATACTAGGTTCATGATCTCGACGATGATTTCATCATCATCTTCTGAGTCTGATTTGCCTTCAGACTCCGGTTCGGTTCGACACTTGGTTTTTGGTTCCTTCGTTCTACTTGCACCTATAACCAAAGCAATACTTTTCTCGACTGATAGTGCATTAGTCTATTCGTGAAGTTCAAATTCAGAAAATAATTCATCTAATTTAATTAGCAAAAGATTCTTAGACACTTTGTAAGCATCTACCATGGATGCCCACAAAGTGTTCTTTGGAAAGGCATTTAATGCGTATCTTATTACATCGCAGTTCTCCACTTTTTATCTGATTGCGTGAGGCTGTTCACTTTTTGTCCAATTGCATGGAGGTCATTCAAAAGATCTTGGATACGAGCATGTAACTAACTCACCAACTCACCTTCCTGTATTTTACTGTTATACAATTTATTAAGAATTAAATCTCTCTTACTTTCATTTGTGTTGGAGATCCCCTCGTGTAATTCAATCAGTTTATCCCACAATTCATTGCCATTTGAGAACAAACCGACTCAGTTTAGCTCTTCTTTGGTCAGGCCACATTGGAGAGTTTGAGTGGCTTTCACATGAGCCTCGACTTTCTTCATGATGTGCAAATCCCAGTTGTCGTATATAGCGGTTTTCCAGTTCCGTCGAGTGGTAGTACAAAGCTAGTTTGGATGATTATCCATATTTTGACTTACATCTTCAAATGGTACTCTATCTAGCCTTCCGAATACCTGAAGTCGTCGTCGAAGAAAAGAGGCGCACGTGCGGTATTGTAGCCTTCTTGGTAGGCCATTGAGTGAAAAAACCTCACATACACAAGAAAAAAAACTCGAATATTCCAAGATTGGGTCTTGAATTAGTAGTGCATGATAAAAACAAAATTAAGAACTCGAATGGTGTTGCCCTGACTTCGATAAATGAAAGTCTCGATTGTGAAAAATTGATTGGAAGGGGTGATAGCACTGATTCCAATCAACTCCGAAAATTTCAAAAACTACCATGGAAAATTACTTGAATGGTAGTTTCACTGCTTTAAAGCGACTCTGCTCTAATACCAATTATTGGTTTGAAAGTGCTAGAGGGGAGTGAATAGTGCTCATGGCTTTTATGATCATTTAAAACTTGGAGAAACAAATGGCAGCGGAATAAAGAAAAAATAAAGAAACAACAGGCTAACACGACCAAGATTACTTAGTTTAGAGTTTGTGGCGACTCCTACTCCAAAACTCGCATATGAGAGTGCTTTCGTTGGGCAATCACTAATTAATCTGAAATTTACAAAAGTGAATTATAATTTTAAGTACAAGTAACTTTGAAATTAAATAATACTGATGACTTAGAAGTAGATCTTGAGCGTAGTCATTGTCGGAACAACTTTCGGGCGTCGTAGAGGAAATTTTAGAGTAGCGTACAGAAGCGGAAGATGTTTGGAATGATATGTTCAAGCTGCTAGTCAAAGCCTCTTTTTATAGCCCTATCTGAGTGTCTGGACTATGCTGACATGGCGAGCTCTCGTCAAAACTTCATCTTCAAAGTTTATCCATGTTCGAGCACCTGGACCACTAACGTGGGTCAGCCAGTCATCGATGAGATTTTGGTCATCCAGGTGCCCAGACCTCCCAGGTGTCTGGCCAGGCACCCGCCTCGAGTTGCTGCTTCGCCAAAGTCTTCCCGGGCGCCAGGACTAAATTTTTGACAAATCCTTCTTTTTATAAAATAGGGTTAGTCCAGGAAATAATATATAAAGAATAATAAGTTATGACAGACTTCGGACTGTCCGATCCTGACTTTGAGTTTCGCTGAAGTTCTAGGTCAGACCGATGTCTATTGTTCCCTCTTCAAGGAACGCATCCTTACCTACTCCTCTCAAGAGAGATTACCTTTTCCTAGACTAGTCCTCTAGACCGTTTGGACTTTTGCTTAGCGTTAGAGACATCAGAACTTCATGCTAGACGTCCAATCCCCCACCCATCCAATCTTCCGCCTTGTATCAGCAACCCCCATGACTTTCACCTAGCGTCCTTGACCCTAGAACTTTGCCCAATGTCTTCAACTTGCCAAGACTTTGTAGTCCCCCGATCAAGACTTCGTTGCCTAATCGTATCTAGGAATTTCCCATTGCCTAAGATCACTTAGGACTTTCCTGCACACTCAGTTCAACTTTTAAGAACAACAATAACACTTAACTTAGAACCCTTTTCCATTATCAAAACTCAGGTTCGATCATCTGGTGCTCCCTACACTAATAGTTGCTGGAACATAATTTGGGTGTAAGCGAAGGGAAGGAAATGTTCCTTCATTTTTTTTCCTTCATATTCTCCCAATCAGGTATTAGAAATTTACCTTGTTTGCCTTGAGTGTGCTACATTTGTTCCCACTATATTGATGCTCACCCCTTGAGTATGATGGCCATTAACTTCACCTTCATCTGATATGGAACTTGGTTGTAGTCAAAGATTTGCTCTACTTGATTGATCCAGTCAATGAAGTCCTCTGCTCGCAATGAACCAGACAATTTAAGCATATTCCGAAATCCAAAGTCTCCAGTAAGCTTCTCTCACCCACGGTGTTCCTGAGGTGTATCCTGCTGGTGATATGGGTTCTCGAAGGAAGACTCAGATCTATGATCAGAAATCTCACGATCATCGAGATCCTGCACCACTAGGTATGGGTTAATTTTGCAACTTGCCTCCATAAATCTTCAATCGTCATTATGTCCTGGATGTTATGACCATAGTGCTTGACTTCCTCCATTAAAGCCTTCTTGTTGTTATGACCACAACTACGACCACACAAACCTACCATTGGATCTAACGATGACCTTCTAATATGCGTAGATCTTATACTCTTTTATGCATATTTTGACGCACAATCACATACTTTATTCATGATTGATTTATGTATTCTTACAATCCTTATCATATGTATAGCATAATTACTCTTCTAAGGCACTTCTTCTATGAGATCTGCAATTTCATAAACGGGTTCTTCTATGAGATCTGCACTTCTTCTATGATCCTTGTCGCTAGGGTATCATATGTATAGCATAATTGCAGATCTCGAGGGCCCTAGCGACAAGGGTAACCCGTTTAT
>JBBMJZ010413115.1:20486275-20500040 GCA_037833815.1 Zingiber zerumbet | reverse complement strand
CATCAGCTACGCTCGCGCCGAGCTCGGCTACAATCCGACGACCAACCTAGAGATCGGCCTCAAGAAATTCGTTAAGTGGTATCTCTCCTACTACGGCTACAGCCCAAAAACCGGCGGCGAAGACTCCAAAATCTTGTAAAGACCCCTTTTCTTCAATTTTGACCTCCCATATTCAAATTTAGCTCCGAAAAATCATACTGTATTATTTGACGTGAATTGTTAATACTGCTTCCACTCTCTTAATCGATCTCTGACCAGCGCTCCACCGGCCACCGTCGCCGGCGACTGAGCAGATCTGGTCTCAGTGTCATTCTGGTAAATATCATTAAAATGCTGGTTGTTTCTCTTTGTTGCTTACCATACCCGTCGCTAAGACACGTTACCTTATCCGCTGACGGAGAGGCGAACAACAGTGGGGCCCTCGGGTCAATCCGTAGTAAACTATCGGGTGCCTCCGTGATGGTACCCTTGAGCATCGGGAGACGAGTTGCCAGGTAATGATGTGGCGCAGCCCACCTCGAATGATTCTTCAGCGTCCGAACGCGTCGTGTCCAGCTGTAAAATTCGTGTACGACAGAAAAGTGAAAACAAATTTAATTTTTCTGAAAATTTTATTATTATTAAAAAGCACTTCAACCTTATTTGGCAAGAGAATGAAATGTTTTTTTAATAAGAGCATTTATAGGGATTAGAGTTATTTTTTTTTAATACTTTATTATTTAAATATGTTAAATATAAAATATTTCTACAATTAAATATTTAGAATTCTACTCATTAAATATCCACTTTTAAATGTACCCAATTTCATAAATAAATATCTTACCCATTAAATATTTATCATCCCATGATCATTTTCAAGAACAAGGAAAAGGAATTAAAGTTAGGTTGTTCTGATCCTTGAGTTAGTTGAGTCCACTACGTTTGAGCGCATTACCATCTTTTCTTATATTTTGTCGATGCTAAGATAAAGGTAGTGGAGGAAGATTGGTTGTTCCACCTGGGACAAATTTTGCCCCCACCGATGTGGCATTCGTTTGCCCAGGTTATGCTCGCACACGAGTCAACTTGGTTCAGTGCAATCCGGGTTCTAGATTTGCACCCCCTATGCACCCACGCGTGAGAGAGAACCTCTCCCCATGCATTTGTTCACATCCTCAATGTATGTGAATTAATATAAACCAACAAAAATATTTTGAAACTTCCAATGTGAGACTAAAGTCCAATTCACAAAGGAACGTCTTTCCTTTTACATTTTTTCTCCATTCATTTATATTTAACAGACAATCTACAAGCGCAATGTGAGATTGTGCTTGAGCGTCTCACTAAGACCTCAATTCATAGTTGCTTATCTTCAGCATCGACGTAAGCGTACGCCGGGTAGAGAACATGTCAATCCAATTGGTGCAACGACAAGCTAGGGCAACCATGTAAACAACTATCAACTATATATACGGGAGCGAGGGCCTAGTTATATACTTATATAGGAGTGGTCATCGTTGTCAGCGGTGAAAGAGAAAGGGGATGAGTAAGTAAGATAGAGGAGGGAGGCGATATTATATGAGGACGGATGGAGGGTGACAACAAGAGGAGCAAGGGTAGCTGTGGGTTAGCTAAGGAAACAAGAAGTAGAAAATATGATAGCATATTGCAAGTTGTATCTAAAGGGATAAGAGGAACAAAATTTTTATAATTACAATATAATAGAAGCAAACTAATTAAATATATATATAATTGAATTAAAAATAAATTTATAAGTGGAAGAGACATCTTGATTATGGACGGAAAATCGAGATATAATATTGGTGTATAAATTTTAAAATTTTGAATTAATAACAAAACAATCTAACACGTTTTTTTTTTTTGCTTGACTTGTATTTACTTAGGTGTTGTTTTTTTTTTTTTTTTTTGATTTGATAAGGGGTGGTACTAGGCTGATGGGAGGGCAGCGATTCTCTCATTGAGGGCCTCACGGATGGTAAGGGGATCAGCTTCTTGGAATTAGTCTTCCCTCGCTTCTTCTCAATGAAGAAGATGGCCTTGTGGCCTCCCTCCTCAATTGACAGATACAACTGCAATCTTTCTATTCACCTCCTCCCTCTTCTCTCTATCAATTATGCACCTCGCCTTATATTTTTTCCTCTGCTTGTGCTGCGCCCGTAGGGCTGCAATTGCGCCACAAGAGCATCCTTCCTCAGATGACTCTTCTTACTAATCTCGAGCGAAAGAGGGAGCAAGGAGGTTTGATAAGGGGCTGTACTGGGCTACAGCCCAGTACAGTACAGTACAGTACAGTCCAGCCCTTGTGGAGCACTTTTTTTTATTTATATTTAATTAAAAAATACAATAGAAGACATATAAATTTAAGAAAAATATTACTTCATACTAATATTAATATTTTTCTAATTTAAAATTAAAATAGAGAGATATAAACCATATTAAATTAATAAAGTATATAATAATAAATCATAAAAATTATAAACTACAATTAATAAAATAAATAAGGAGTGAATAAAATAAACCATAGAAATTAATTGCATGTTCAATTTTTTCTTTAGCTGTTCACATATCACTAGATGATTTTAAAGTTCTTCATCTGTCATACCTCTTGTATCTATTACGAGAGTTGATGTGCTTGAATGAGTTAATCCACTTTCGTATTATTATTATACTTTTCCAAATGTGTCATTGACTATTGTACAGTCTGATTCAATTCATCAATTAGACCTACTTTTTCTTTTTCTTTTTTTTTTACTGGTTTCTGTCTCATTAAACGAGATCGGACTTCTCTATCATCTAGATCAACAATTGTGTTAGGATTATAAGAGTCAGTATGTGCACTTGATGATTCCGATGTTCTTGCTTTCTTTGTAGGTCGTCGTTCTGAGAATTGAGGAGCATACATTGGATTATCTTTCATGATCCTCCACACATGTTCATATTGGAAAATAGTTTTAAAAGTACTCTTGTATTCTTCATGAGCTCACACCATCAAATCCTAGTCACTCCATCCACTTGGTCGATCATTATATCATTCATTGTAGATTCTATTATATCTATTCACAATATTTTTTAATGAAGCCCAATGTGAATTTGCTTTCTCTATGGTTATCTATTAGTTTGTCACCACCAGTTTCTAAAAAGACTCACTTTTCTGAGTTTTATCAGCTACTGAATCTTTACTCATAATTGTGTAGGCCGTTGCAAGGAGCTTATCATCTGCCATTGTCTATAATGTTTGCTTGCTATGATTTTCATCTGATTCGTTGCCCATCTCTGGTGCTTGATTGAGAATAATATCGTCGGATTCTATTTTAAATAAGAATGGAGGAAATTATGAATCAGGGACTACAAAGGTATTTCTATACCTTTATCACTGTCAGTTACATCAACACTAACTCTTTTCAATTCATGTGATTGAAGCAGATTAATTCCATGAGATAGAACTTGCATGAAATATTGACTACTTTGTTAATATTTTGGAGGATATATATAAAACGGAGCTCGAAGGTTGTCACTCGAAGAGTTTGGATAACTATAAAAATTATGGCAATATGGTGGTGGGTATGGAAAAAGTTAGAAATTTGGTGGGTATTGAGTGGGAAATGGAAATTGAGAATTGAGGATTGAGTAAATTTTGACTAACTCGAGAACTTTTTTTACTAAAATTTTCATCAGTATTTAGAGAGTTGAACAAATTTCTGAAATAATAATCAAAATTTTTATCCATTTCTCTATAAATTTTTGATATGCAATGAGTGTGTAATTGATGAAAATAGATAAAAGAAACAATGTATACATAGGAGGAAAATGAACGCCGCCTAATTTTCAGAAAAAACAAGCGTTGATTATTATTTGATTTTGATTTTTTTTTTCAACATCCGATTTTAATTTGTGCCCGGTGATTTCTAATCATCCCACAAATATCTCATCCAATGGAAAATATTTAAGAGACGGATTATTAAAAAAATATCTCTTCTAAATATCCCTACTTTAATAAAAAAAGTATTTCATGCTCGCTTACTAACATAGCTATACCGATCATAATTATTTCAAACTATGATGGATTATATAAAAGATTAAAATTTATAAATTTAAATTATAGATTTAAGGTTTAGATTTTTGAAACTATAAAAAATTAAGTTTTTGTGTGTTTATTATCTTTCAAGATTCCTTTGTATAATAAAAAAATTGTAGAAGGATGATGATTTAGGATATTTATTTGGTTATGATTTATTAATTTTGTTTGGAATGAACAATTGAATTGGTAATTTTTAAAATATTTTAATTGTAACCTTTAAATCTCTCATTTTTGTCTTCCTATTTATTTTTTTAAAAAATTTCTTTCATGAATTGTGATCCTGTCCTGAAGCTGAGTAGATGGCCACCGGGAAGCAACGCTGAGCTGACTCTCCTTCTTCCGACGGCGCCCCTCCGCTCTTGCAACCACAAGTCGTTAGTGCCAAGCCGGGAGGGGGTTCCCGGCGACGGCCCTCCGACGCTCAAGTCACTCACCGATAGGAGAACTAAGAAAAGAAGAGTAAGTAGTGGTGTCAACAGGCGTTTGCGCGTACCTCCGCGGGTTACCTTCCGGGTAGACTGCACGGTTCTCTAGGGGGCGCGCGTCCTCGAACTTTCCCCAAAGAGAGAGCATTGGGAAGGGATCCTTGTCGCCTTACCTCAAATGAGAGGGGCATATCTCTGCTGAGGTGGCGAAAGCTGCGTCCGTATGATCCTCCGTCCTTCTAAGCCGCACTTCGGTGACAATGATTCCCAGAAAGATATGGCACCGTTTACTGGCGGTACTGACTCCCAAGCAGATATTGGCGTGTGCTGCATGTCGCCTTATTTGACTGCTACGAGCTCGATCGGACCCCTCGATCGGTTTGACCGACTCCTTTGTTGCCGACTGGCTTTACCGACGCCTGCTCGGGGGTAGCGGCGGCTGGGCCCTCGTCTTCCACGCTCTTCCGATCGGCTTGGAGGAGATCCTGTTGATCGGCTGGGTGCTCGACTGACCGCTCCTGACTCTAGCACCCACCTAAACATTGAACTTCCTCGCAGGTGAACCCTCCCAAGTTACCACCGTATCAAATTGTTTCTCAAAAACACAGGTCAAATTAAGTCTTCACACGGGTCACAGGCCTAGAATGAATTGGCTCATCTAAATCTATTTTTGTTAAATAGATTAATAAAATTTCAATACAATTTAACATGATTAAATTATCTGACGGAATCATGACAGTTCCAATTTAAATGGACGCACCGACTGATCTATCAATAAATAAATTTGAAATTTTACCAGCCTTTATTTTAGTCAGAAAATAAAAGGGCGTATTTAGTTATAATATATAATTAGTCATGTCATAATTACTTATCTAAATTTAAATTTGTTTATTAATATTGTAATATAGTATTTTGAAAAACAATTTTACTGGAAACATTCGAACTTCAAACGTTATTTTATGCTTTGTTTACTTAGGAGGATGGAAATAAAAATTATGGAAAATTTTTTATCATGGAAAACTTTCTTCTGTTTACTTCGTAAACAAAAAGGGATTATATTCTTTTTTTTTTTAACTTCGAAAAATATTAAAAATTCTTTTCTTTTCTTTTGTTTATCAAATGGACTGATAGATTTATAAATCCTTCCATGGATAAATTTTTCATTATTTTTTGCTTCCGTCCAAATCGGACGGAAAGCAATTCCCTTCTATCACAACGCACATATCTATTTCTGACCATCTCTACTGACAATACAAGATGGTGACAGGCAACTACACTCGATGCCCTTTTCTTGCCGGCGACCCTATGAGGGAGATGCACACGACTAGGGAAGAGATGACCCAGTGAGCATGAGCAACCTCGGAGGTTGCTCGAGGGGTTGGCGGCCCACAGAGGGCGAGCGACCTAAGAGGTCACTTCCATGCTTGATGGCCCCCAAGGATGAACATCCTTGGAGGTCGCTTGCAGGGTTGGCGGCCCCTCAAGGGCGAGCAACCTCAGAGGTCGCTCACAAGGTCGACGGTCCTCTTAAGGGTGAGTGTGAGCGTGCGACTGCAAGTCCAGTGGCATTGCCAAGACGTAGGGTCGGTGACCCTGTGAAGGTGAGCGCGAGCGAGGGCGAACATGAGTGAGGACAAGCGAGTAAACAAGGTCGGTGGCTTGTGAGGATGAGAGTGGGTGAGGACGCCGAGAAGCGAGCATGAGCGAGGGCGAGCGAGAATGAGCGAGGGCAGGCGAGAGAAGCCGGTAGACCTACGAGGAAATTCGTGATTCTTTATTTTTTTCCATATCTTTCCCTTCTTTCTTTCTTCCATGGAGAGATTTTCTTTTCTCTCATCCTTAATTCTTTTCTTTTTTTTTTTTCTTTTTTCTTTCTCCTACCTTTGGTTATGGAATGTTTTCTACCATCAATTCATTTCCTTCCCCTTTCATTCTTTCGGAGTAAACAGAGGGTTAGGATCGGACTCGAGCGGACTCCGAATCCGCATCATTCTAATGAGACTCAGTTCCTGCCCCACAATTTGACTCGATCCCACGGTGAACACGTGGCCCAATGACAGAGATTGTCTGTCTTACTTCCCTCCATCACATCCTCCCACGTGTCATCCGACCTCCTCCAGATTGCTATTTGACTCGGTCTTCTATTCTCCCCTCGTAAAGAGGCAGACTCCCGATCTCGTTCCTCTTTCGAGATCTTGGCTTCACTCTCGCTTTGGGGATCTTTCAATGGAGGAGGTAAGAAGTTCCATCGATCCTTGCATATCTATTTCTCTCCATTTTTTCTTGTGATTTCTGATCTCAGTTCTGCCATGGTTTCCTTTCGATGCGCTTGTGGATTTTTTTGTTTTTGTTTTTGTTTTTTAATGTGCGTGTAGTATCGATTGGAGCATCGATTTATTGGCTATTTTATCCATGCACATGCACCATTTCAAAATCAAGCATACGATTTTATCATTTCTTTATTCATTTCTGCGATCGCGTGATTCTAGGGTTTTCGTTTGATTGCCGAGAGAGTATTTCACGATCTCTATCCATAGATCTTCACAGAGACTCTTTCATTTCTATTTTTGCAAATCTGCCGAAAGGATTGACGTTTTGATTGTATCGTGCCAATTTCTCTGAATTTCTCTATTCATGATCTCTATACATGAATATTTACATGATTTCTATTCATTCCTGTTTCCGCAAAATCTGCCAAAAGGCTTGACCTTTTGTGTATAAATTATGGTGCCACTATCTCTGTGTTTTGCTCATTTATTTAAGTAAACCTTACAACGAACATATTGAAGCATTTCTAAGGAGCAGGTTACCTTTATGAATTCTAATAGCGCAAAGCTTAAGGGTATTTCATGGCTTACTTTCTGATCGTATCATTGGCCAATCTTATTTCTAGGCAGACAAGGTCAAACCACAAAGATTTGAGTTTCTTTGTTATTGGTGCATAAACACATACTTAATATGTTTTATTTGTGTTGGTTATGGCATCTTGATTGTTGAGACCCTTGCGGCCGGCTTGAGGAAGGTGAATTACCTGAAAAAGAAAATAATACTTTTCCCGTTCTTTCAACTATAAATAAAAACAACAATAATGATAAATTAAAATAACAATTTAAAAAACAAGGCACCGGATTTACTTGGTTACAACTTAGATGGTTGTTAATCCAAGGCAAGTGAAAGCACAATAAAAATCTCCTTCGATGAAGGCGGAGAAGCCTCTTACACACGTTGAAAAGCTCAGACAGTTGTTAGGAAATGATTACAGGAGTTGTTTTTCTATTTCCTAGGTCCACGAGTCTTTTTATATCCCCTGGAAAAATTTATCCATAGCTAGAAGGCGCCTTCTATAGGACTGGAAGGCGTCTCCAGCGAGGCGCCAAAGGATAAAGCTTTATCCTTTGGCAACGGCTAATCTTAGCCTGGTCGAAGGCGCCTTCCATAGGGCTGGAAGACGCCTTCGTACTGTTCATCGAAGGCGCTTTCCAGCTATTGAAGGGGCATTCCACAGTGAGGCGCGCAGAGGCGCTTCCGAGGCGCCTTCAACTTCCTTTGAAGGCGCCTCTGGCAGTATTTCCAGCCTTCTTGTTGTTCTTTTGCTGCTCTGATCGCTTGGGTGATCGTGACCATCCGGAATAGGGTTTACCCGAACCCATTTTTCGGCCTTCTCTTCGTGCAGGCTTCCGCTTTAGCTTCTCATTCCTCGGAATGCCGCGCACGTTCCTCTCGTCCACCGGTGTACTCTTCTGCAGCACCTCGTCCCTCGGATGCATCGAGCCCGTCGGCTCCTTCCCGTGCCATCCTTCTCGCTAGCTGCGTCTTCCGCTCGACTTCTTGTGTTCCTAAGCTTCTGCACACTTAGACACAAGGGTCAAACACAACAGGACCTAACTTTAACTTGGTTGATCACATCAAAACTATCACGGAGTTCCAACATTGATATCTGATTATTCCTTGCAATTATCAAGTAATAGCTATTTGTCCAGGCTAAGTTTCTTGCATGGGAGAGTGGTACTACTATTTTACATATTCATTTATATTTGATATAATGCCATTCAAACCTATATTACTGTCACAGATCTGAAATTACCAACTGGTGCAAGGATAATCTCTTTAATGTTGCCAATTTTAAGCTCTTCAATAATGATAACTAGACTACATATTCAATTGGAGATTCTAGGGAGTGAGTAGGGCTCAATTAATGAGCTCTTTTGGTTAAACGTTCTCTTTTATTGACTATTGGTGTGTAGATGACGCCAATAGGGAAGAATGTGAATGCCTCATGCTTGCCCCGGGGCTTTGGTGTGATTGTAAGAGGTGGGCCATGCTTCCTAGGAAAAGGGTTCAAATCTCACCCAAGGCACATCATACCTATACCCAAGGAGTTTGAAAAATTTATGATGTTAGACCATCCACTAGGACTCATCTGTGCTTCCCAATTTACTCTTGTAATCAGTGGGAAACTTCTATCTTGTAATCAGTGGGAAACTTCTATTGGCCACGCTCGTTACCTCTAGGATTAGACATTATAAGAGCTGGACACTCAAATTACCAAAAAAAAAAAAATTGAATGCCTCGTGCTTTGCTTCCCAGAAATAACACATCAACACAAGCAAATAGTCATAATATTACAGCCATGACTAATTCAAAAAAAGTAGCCTTAATCAACTAATGAATCATCAATTAAAAGAACTAACTTGCTGAAAGAAAAAAATTGTAGTAGATGATGTGGCTATATGGCAATAGTACCTTTTGTTATTGTTATCCTGCAATTTAATTGAGTACTATTGTGTAGAAGACTAGAAGTAGAGCTTGTTTAAACGCTTTGCTAGACCCTCAAGGGGCCTTTTAGTCTCATATTTATTTATTTCTTTTCATCAAGCTAAATTGAAAGCCTTGTAATGCTTAAATTTGACAAAAATATCATAAGGAGAGTATAAAACCTAGAATGTAGCTAATTATAACAATTATTCTGTAGTTTCAATTATCTAGTGCATTTGCACATCCAACTTGGTTTGAACTATCAATAATTAGTTGCATGACATGTTTTTTAATTATCCTCCATCTTACAGTGTCTTCAGTCTTCAGTTAAGAGAGATACTTGTATTTTAACAATTTTTTTTCCTATTACTTATCATGTTTATTGGTTCAAGATAACGACATTAATATTTAAACAATTTCCCTTGTTAGTTTGAGTTGAAAACAGCACCAGCTGATTTCCGGTTTCCCACCACAAATCAAACCAGGCACTGTTTCACCCGCTATATTGAGTTTCACAAGTATGTTTTACTAAACCAAACTGCTACTTCCATAAGTATACTTTAACACGCCCCCATCAAACTTAGACGCTGTTTTTTGATTGATGTTGCTCATGTAGGTGTGTGGCGGCTAAAGGTGAAGACTCTGGCGATTGCCAAAAGTTTGCCAAATACTATCGATCTCTCTGTCCAACAGAATGGGTAACTTATTATACTTCTTGTTTTTTCTTACATTTCTACTCCTCATCTATGCATGCTATTCCAACTCATTATGATCTATATACATTTCCAATTTATCATTGTGCCCTTTTTTGCTTCGGTGACTTCCTTGATTTCAAATTTTACCTTGTTTCAAGTTACGGTCATTGTCAACTAATGCATTTCCTGCAGAATTTTCTTTTAAATATTTTGTATGTTTTATGGTTCTAGAAGTTTCTTGCTTTCACAGCATGTCTTCTCCTTGTTTTCTTAATCAGATTGAAAAATGGAACGAGCAAAGAGATAATGGCACATTTCCAGGTCCTCTCTAATCGGCACAAGCACGACAAAACTCAATTGTTGTTTGCCTTTGAAGGAATTGAAATGATGTTCTGAATTTAGTAATTTCCCATCTGATTTTAATTATTGGTGTTCGATGCAAAATCATATCTATCTTGATGCTCTTAGTTCTTTGTACTATTAATAAGTGGATGAACAGATATCCAACCAACTGGATCTCTTTATGATTATGTGTCACTTCAGATTAATGAGTATCAATTGCCTTTTCTTGTATTCCTCCGATTGCATCATGATATTTATGTTGAATTAAATCTTCTTGACATCTACACCTGTGGAAAATTATAAATAGCATTGCAATCAAATCTAATACTAACCTCATTGGCTTAAATGCACTTCGTGCATATGGTAGGATCAGTAGAAGTTCCTCTGGTTTAACAATAGAAGAAGAAGAAAAAATAAACTAGTGTGAGTTGATGACTGATTATTTTTTCAGAATTTAGTTTTTATATTTTTGTTTGAAACAATTGAAGCATTGATGAGTGTGAAAGTTAGGTTTGCTCATGAGTGGTACACTTGACCTACCATTCCATCAACACTCGACATCTCTTGTGATGTTTAGCTTTCAAAGTAGTTCCCCTTGATGAATGGATCCAACTACAGCCACAGGTCAATGCATAGAAAGCAAATAGCATTAAATGCAACAGGCCAATCCTTTAATGGCTTGCCACCCCAGCAAATGAGATGAATGATGGTGAAAAAAGAACAAACATCACAAGGAAACTGGTCAGGCATTTGAATTTGAATTCACCATCCACATCATTAATTCCATGTCAATTTATTTATGCCAAAAATACTCCTTGAACTGTTTTTTCTATTACCTCTTTGAATGGCCGGCAACTTTGTTTAAGTGACTGGAAGTTACATTTTGATACATCAGAATTTCTTCTCTCTATAATAGAATATGGAAGCCTGTTATCAGATGAGAGTGTTTGTATCACAGGAAAACCTTTCAGAGTGAGGATTCAGTTTGGTTTTGCAACATCCTTATCATATTTTTGGCATGAGATAAAGTAGCTAGTTTTACTTACAATACAACAGAAGCACTATTACTTCAAGATACATATCAGCTTTAGTCTTCTCTTAGAAACATGTGTAGGAAAATCCATGGTTGAATGAATGAATACTAAGACACCACCAACATCCATGTCAGAGTTGATTACCCACTCTATTTTGCCTTCCTACTAGCCAAAGCAATGTTCTTCTTGCAAATGAAGGAACCTCGCTGACCTGAGATCCTACACTGCAGTTAGAGCTTCCAACTTCCACATCCAAATCCACCTCGCTCGAACTTTTCCCCCATGATGAGACATTGAACTCCGAAGCAATGGTGATGGCAGGGCTGGCATTGGCTTTGAGCTTCAACTGATGGCTCGCTGATCGATTCAATGGCAACCGAAAAGAGATGGCCCTCCTGGAAGAGTCACTCTTCTCCTCCCTGGCCTGAAGCCAAATCTTGGAAGCTGAGAAGCTCTCTTTCAACTGTAAACCTCCAACAGTAATGGCACCGACATCACTTTCTCGCCGAGGTGTGGCACTAGCAAGCCCTCTAAACCCCTCCCTTCTCGAATGGCAATCGCATTCGGACATCGCGATTCGGTGGCCGGGCTTCTTGACAGAAGGTTTCTTTGGAGGTTTGATGGGCACCCGAAGCATTGTGGTGTCTTCCATCACATACTCATAAGACCCCATGGAGAAGCACCTCCTCTGATTTAAACTACTGGCATCGACAGTGCTGCTCGTGGCTTCTTCACCAACAGCATCCACACTCTTAAACTTGCCGAGCTTGACGGCCATCGTGACAGGCGTATCTTCCTTTGCAGCAACCTCCGCGGAGGCATTGCCCTCATCGCGGTCGTCGTCGTCAGCCGGGACGGAGTCTCTTCTTTCGGAAGCTGTCTCGCTTGCTGATTCAAGAACAAGGACCCCGGGACTGCGAGGGGAGCAGCAACCGTGGAGGAGACTGCTCCGGCAGAGAGGGCAGGTGGAGTGGGACAAGAGCCAGGTGTCTATGCACTCGAGGTGGAAGGCGTGGCTGCACTTGGGCAGCAGCCTGAGCTTGTCCTCGGGCTCGAACTCGCAGAGGCAGACCGCGCAATCGAAGGGATCCTTGAGCCCCATGATCGACTTGTAGAGGAAAACAGGGAGCATGTCGATGAACGACTGGTCCACCCCCGCGTCATGGAGGTGGAACAGCTGCTGGAGCTGGCCCTGAAACGCCGTGACGCCGTCAAGGTACTCCTCCGGCTCCCGGGAGATGGGTCTCACCAGGCAGCACCTCACCAGCAGGTGGAGGAGGCCGGAGACGAAGAAGATGATGGCTAAGATCACGATTATGAGTAACACGCTGGGGCTAATCTTGTTTTCGATGTGGACGACAGGCGCTGCTGAATGAAGAGAAAGAGGAGGAGTCGAAAGAATTGATTCACGCATAGCTTCAGCAGCGCCTGTGAGCTAAGACGATGGCGGAGGAGGAAGAAGTGGAAAAGGGAATTGAATTGCGAGGTCAAATTGAGGGAGGATGGGAAGGTGGGATTCTTAATGAAGGGAGACGAAAAATTAATGAATGAGGAGGGGGTTTGACAGCTGATTGGAGTCAGATAATATAAATATCGAGGACAGATTGGTGAACTAGAATTGAATGGTGTTCAATAGTTTTTGGCACCTAATAGCAATAACACATGAAGTTAATTTAATCTCTTTCATCCACAGCAGGCTCGAGGGCCGCCATTAAATTCCTGCACCGCGCAACAAGACAGAACTATAAGATCAGTTCTGTAATTGTGGATGTCATTTTACTCTTGCATGCCAGCACCACACTTCTCATGGATCGCCTGTAAACTTCTAAACCGTTTCCTTTAGTAGGTCAGCATGTCCTTGTGTCTTCTGGGGCCTTGTGGACTTTGGCATGGTGGGAGAGAGGGTCAACATGGGAAAGGGTGAAGAGTTAATTGTTTGCTGTGAGATTGGAGGAGGAGTTGGAAAGATTTGAGCCTTGGGATTCGAGTCTGTGGCCTTGACGTCCCAAATTATATAAATCATCAAAAATCAAAGAACATTTTTTAAAAAAGTCAAAAAAAAAAAAAAACCAACTAATATTTTATTTTAAAAATACCTCTCATTTAATATGTGTAGCAATTGATGATACCTATTATACGATATAGTATTATACGTTATAGTTACTACCTGATATTGTTCTTAGTGATTATAATAGTTACAATTAAATAAATTTAGTGGTTATAATGAGTAGAGCTATAGCTTTATAATTATTTTAAATTATAACATTTATTTTAAAATAATTTAAATAATTTTATCAAGTTGATAATTTTTTTTGATATAATATAGTGATCCGGCGGTAAGAATGGGGGGCCCACTTCTTGGAGGGTCCCGAGTCAAAGTGGTCAACCCGCGGTTAGGCCGATCGGATAACGCTCGGGTTGGCTCGTCAAGTAGGT
>JBBMJZ010413115.1:20440885-20458239 GCA_037833815.1 Zingiber zerumbet | reverse complement strand
GAGTACGCTCTGAAGCAGCTGCACTGGCACTCGCCGTCGGAGCACACCATCAACGGACGCAGGTGCGTCGATCTCCCTCCCTTCATCTCCAAACTCTTCGAATTCAACAAATCTGAGCTATCTTTTCGCAGGTTCCATATGGAGCTCCACATGGTTCATCAGACCGCCGACAACCGCACTGCCGTCGTTGGCATTCTCTACACCCTCGGCCGCAGTGAACCCTTCCTCGCCAAGGTCCCTCATTCACGTATATATAGGCTTTGATTGTGTTGGGCGCCCACCGTGCACGCCCAACATAGATAGGCGCCTGAGTGCCCCCGAAAGTGATCCGGACGCCCGACTGCACTCAGGAGTCAGGCGTCCACCCACGGGGTGCTCAGCAATCACCCTGGGGGTATATAACTGAAAAACTATTAAAATATCTCCTAAAATTTAAATAAATTTATTGATGCAGATGGAGAGATACATCGATATGATCAAAGACAAACATGAAGCAGAGGAAGAGGTGGGCCTGGTGGATCCAAGGGTGATAAAGAGAGGGAGCAGGAAGTACTACAGATACATGGGCTCTTTAACCACGCCCCCTTGCACTGAAGGTGTAGTTTGGACCATCGTCAATAAGGTTAGTGGGAAAACATTGGTCTTATCATCGATTAAGGTATAAGGTTAGGATCAGAGTTTAGTCTTTATCGATGTTTTGAGATTAATTAAGTATGGTTGTGGTTTTGCAGGTTAGAACGGTGTCAAGGGAACAAGTAAGACGGCTTAGAGAAGCTGTTCACGATGTAAGTAATAATTTTTCTAATCATTATTTGATAAAGTAATTAAGGATTATTAAATTCCTTTGCAGCACTCGTCGATGAATGCAAGGCCAATACAGGAAATCAACAATAGGGGAATAGGTTTATTTCGTCCTCGACGAAAAGGAAATTGATGATTTGATGGGTGTATTTTTCTTTGTATTTTATCTTGTTTTTATTCAATGAATAAATGAGAATAAGTGATGGAATTAATCCTCTATGTATCGTGAAAATGAGAAGTAACACACAATTGAATTGAGCCAGTGATGATTTATATATCAAAACAGAAGATAGAGACCACGCGAATCGGAGTTCCTAGGTTTAGGAACCGTGCATTTGAATATGAGCCGACCCCGCCTAAATGATGGGCCGGGTACGGGTCGGTCTTTTCCTTGGTTAAGGGTCGGTGTGGTTAAAGCGTTGGCATTTGAAAAAATGGAAAAACTTTTTTTTTTTTAATGTTAATTATATTTTAAAATTGATCGCGTCGAATGTCGATGCAGAGAGTAAAATTGGTGGCAATGCAAGTTTACTCTAAACCCTAAAATTCCAAACAAGACCCACAAAATTCGAAAAAACATCAAATTAAAGGAAAAGGCCGTTACCTCTTCGATGTCCCTGGAAACGATGACGAGGAAGAATGGTCGCCGTTTTCCCGGGGAGAGGACGACAATGGAGTCGCTTCCAGACGACATGCTGCGCCGTATCCTCTCCAGGCTGTGCGACGCCCGAGACGTCGCCGCTTGCTCCCCCGTCTCCCGGCGCTGGCGAGAGGCCACCGCCTTCATCCCTTCCCTCCACTTCCTCAGCAATGCCTTGCAAGGAGGCGGAACCCCTGCCGACGCCGACATCTTACGCATGGTTTCCGCTGCCGCCTCGTCCCTCGAGGATCTCGTCATCCACTGCCCCCTTTCCGGCCGCAGTCTCGCCTCCTGCCTCGCCCTCTGCGGCCAATCCCTCCGCTCCCTCGATCTCCGCGTGGACTTCTTCGACGGAGGGCTCGACTGCGTCAGCCTCGCCAAAGGGTTAGAGTTTCTCAAGCTCTGGCATCCCTCCCTGATTTCTTCTCCCAATTGGGGTTTGTCCGCCTACGGGAGATTGCACATATTGGAGATGGTCGGCGGCATTGTTCTCAGCGAACATTTGGCCGACGTGATGCGTGCTTGCCCCCATCTCACTGACTTGATCCTAATTAGATGCTGTTCGGAAGGCGCGATCTCGATTGAACTGGAGCGATTGGAGAGATGCAAGCTGGAACTCTATTTTACACTGCATTGTTCCCTAAATCTGAACTCGCCGAGGCTTCAAGACCTTGATATCCAAGGATTTTACCGTATTCGAGTCGGCCATAATCACCGGTTAAAGAGGCTTTCCACGCAAACAGTGAAGGTGAATTCCACAACACCAAAATCACAACTTTCCTATCCATTAAGCTCAAATTCAAGTTGAATGATTTCAAGTGTTCGTTAGGTAATGGTGGACGTGGGGAAGCTCCCGGAGCTGGACTATTTGTCGATCGAAGGTCAACATTGGTATTGGTGTGAGATAAGGACTCTTCTGCAAAATGCAATTGAGGTGGAGCACTTGGTCATTGACATTGAATATTCTGGCGATTTCCTTGAACCTGAAACTTTTCCAGCGATTCAACTGGAAGAATTCTTCAGCAACCACAGGAAACTACGTTAAGTTGGAGATCCACGGTGCGTTCTTCGCAGCATTTCAGCATGGTATTAGTCCAGAAGATGTGAGTTGAGGATGATCCTTGTTTAGAATTTCTCGTTTTTGATATCGCAGTTGGAGTTAGATTTCATGATTTCTTCCTCTCTCGAGGAGCTGATCGTCGCAGTGAGCTCGCCGCTGCATTTGGAGAAAGCGAACACACTCGAATATTTGCTGAAGCATTGCGTGAAGCTGCCGAGGATATTGATCAGAATCTCGCAGATGGTCAGTGATGGGAAGTTTGATGATTTCTTTGAAGACATTGGCAATATCAGGAACTTGTACTGCACGATCGTCCAGATTGACTTACCAACTTGTACTGCACGATCGTCCAGATTGACTTACCATTATCTACTGTGCCTGTGTAAATTACCATGCAGCTCTCTATCAGATCTAATGTCTGCAAGATTATTAATCCTTTGCATGTGGTTTGAGATTGCATATAATGGATAGACTAGCAGAATATTTTTTTTAAAAAAACTTATCATTACTGACAATCGGAGCTTTCTCCCTGGTCGTAACTCGATAGCGAGCCATAACCCAGGAAGGGACGAAGTTTGATCTTATTCAGCATTTCAAATTCATTTCGGCAGCTAAAGACCAGGAAAACAAAACTCATTGATTTTTTCTTTTCAGCATTCTATATTTTTCACAACTCGTATCTCAAGTCCCCATAAATATCAATGAGAAAACACTTCAGGAAAAAAAAAATTAGCTCACTAATGGCATTAGATATTGAACCAAAATATGCTTGGTCTCGGTCTTCAAGTTTCAGCACCAGATGAGTTGCTTCCGTCTATATTCTCGGGTACAATCTTCAGTGGTCTCTGCTTCTCATACTGGGAAAAGAATGAAGCAAAGCAGCATGTGTGAAACATACAAAAACAAAGAAAGAAAAAGGAATAATGCTTAAGGACAAAGGCAGTGGTTCCAGAATCGACAGTTTAACTAGTTAACCAGGGATCAGGAGGCCAAAGCAATGAACATAATAACTCTGAAGAACTTTACCTTCTTAAGAAAGTCATCAATCTCCTCCGCAGTCAGAGCTTCCTCCCAGCCATTTTTGTCCCATCCAAGGGACCGTAAGAAGGCTTCCTCCTCAGGATCGACAACATTGTCCGAGTTGGGATTAGTTTCTACATTGTCATCAGCAAAAGATCTCTCAGATTGATCTGAAGCACAAAAATCTAGATTCATACTTCCAATATCTGTTGGCCCATCAAAACCATCAGATACTGATGGAAGGTTATTTTTCATCATATTAGCAGGGAAGGTGTTGTGCTGTTGCTCTCCATTTGACTTTTCTGCACTCAGTGTTTGTTCGAGTGAGCTTGGCACTGAGATAGTACTTGAATTATTTGAAGATTTCTTCCTTAGCAAATTGAAGAAGGCATTCCTATTTTGAGCTTGAGAAAGGATTTTTCTATCCCCTGTATTCTTGTCGATGTTAACATTCTGGTCAGTTGAGACCTTTGAAGGAAGAACTGCAGAAGACAAGATGGGACCAACGGGATTCACAATCTTGCTTAGACCTTGACCATCTTTAGCAACGGAGGTGATGCCATTCTTCTCTCGGTTAAGAACCTGAAAATTCCCCACTGAAGATGTCTTTGCAACATCAGAATTAGTTGGCGACCGAATAGTTTGGTTCACGTGCAACAGTTGGCCAGCCTTGGTAAGAGAAGTAAAATCCCCACCTCTTGCGACTTTAGATTTTGCCTTATCTGACAGGTTGCCGCCATTCTGAGAGCAACAAAATATTGTGAACAAACGAAGAATAAAAACATGAACAGTGAAACATTTTAACTATTGAGATCTATGAAAGGTGGAACTCATTTTGAGCTTGAAAATCACTCAAATAGTCAAGCTTGAAGACGTGGAACATAATGTTTTTATCCATTAAATTGCTTGTGTAAAAACAAATAAAAATCCAGACGTGGACGAATTTGTAGATCATGTTAATTAGGCCGATAGTTGCCTTCGCAGATCTCTCTCCTAAATGTCTATAATAAGTGGAACCAATGGGGCACTTAAAAGGACAGCATTTCAGGCTTATACTTACAGTACATGTTTAGAAATGGTTGCAACCTACACTATGCAGTAGAGAAAAAGTGGTAACAACAAGTAACAAATAGCAGGGATGAATCTTCTCACTCTACTGAGCTTTATGCAAGATATAAAGTTGATTGGCTAACAACTTATCCTAAAACTTTGAGGTCTACAAAAAAGACCAATTTATATATTTATATTCTTAACATGCTCTGTATGTATGGATTTCACTCTCCCTTCATGCCCTTTAATACCCTTCCACATGTGTGATGTGTGAGTTCAATACTCTCAAGTCTCATATCATATGTGAGTGGATATACTTTCCCTGATTGGTAGAAACCCATATATAAATTGTTGATTTTTTTTTTAACATGGGTAGGATTTAAAGCTGGACCCCTGCTCTCATATCATGTTAAAGTTAATCGTTTAATGACTTATCACAAAAACTTGAGTTGCTAAGACAAATAAATTTACATATTTATATTTTTCACTTAGTGGATAGAGCTCAATGGTGTAAAAGGATCCATATAGCCAACTCCACCAAGTGGGATAAGGCTTAGTTGTTGTTGTAGTATATTTTTCACAATACCAACTTGTCGTTGTCATCGTTGTTATTCCAACAACTAATATTTCCTTGTCTCCTCTATCATTTGTGTCTACCACTCAAATAGGATCAATCCTTTTAACTATACATACAATCTATGTGTAGACATCGTGACAAGCAATGTTTCCTAAAAAAACATTTTTCATCAAATAGTTAAACTATACTTTTCTGGATTATCCAACCAGACTAAGTTACGAGAATGATAAATCGACTTAATACTAAATCTCAGTCTCTAATATTAGATCTCAGTCTCCTGATTAATGAATTATAAAGCTATTCTTTGCAAATGAATGAAGCTTTTGTTAACCAATGATCAGGCCAGAAATTTAAAGAAAAAGCAGAGTTCAATCTCCCTTATAAACAAACATATAAAAGAATGAAGATGGATATCTTTTCTTATCAAATAGAAAGAGGGAAAAAAGGAAATATGCTCACTTTTTTCTTGAATAAACAGTTGTGCAAGCACCTAAACAGACACAAGCATTTGAGGGTTTTTTTTTTTTGACCTTCTACATAGAGCTCCTCTAATGTATCATAAATATTTTAAACTGTTTTTTGGCATGAACAGGAAGCATAAACAAACCATTTAACTTGGTCAAGTTTTTTTATAAGATGCATTTAAGATGAAGTAAAATTTTCAGAATCATGGAGTCAAATTAAATACATGCCATTCTTATATTGGTTATCATAGATATTGTAATTGTAACTGAACCCATCATCTAAA
Organism: Zingiber zerumbet; assembly: GCA_037833815.1. NCBI lineage: Eukaryota > Viridiplantae > Streptophyta > Magnoliopsida > Zingiberales > Zingiberaceae > Zingiber > Zingiber zerumbet. The sequence continues at coordinate 20,452,343 of JBBMJZ010413115.1, read as the reverse complement.
GCATTGAGCATAATGAAATTTTGGGTTTCTTTATCTATTGTAAGTTGAGGAGTAGGAAAATTGGAATTTATACCCTCACTAACTGTTGACAAACAGGATAAGAAGAGGAAGATAAACAACTGAGATAGAAATTACCACAAAAAATCATAATCAAAATGGGGGAAGAATGAATAGAACATGGATATATTGCACCCAACTAGAACTGACTTGCAGGAGTTTATACAAAATCGTAGATAGTTTTCCATTTTATTCTCTCTACTTGTATAGGAAGCAAACAATCATCTTCACTTTTTACTAAAAGACATCCCATTATGGTAAAAGATACAGACAGCATGTTACAGGTGCTGCTAATATGCACACTAAATCACACAGAACTGACTTTTTAAAAGTTAAGAAACACATTTATTCAGCTTTACCACACACCCTACTTATCTTATTCAAACAGTAACTTATTTTGCATGATACTAGTTGTCTAGTATGAGAAAGTAATACCAACTATGATGATACATGACTTTTCTCATGTAATTTATGGAGTAAAAGTGCAGTGCATCAAGAACCTTGTCCTTACAAAAATTCCTTCTCATAAGAAGATTTGAGCAATAGAGAATGAGCGAAGGAAGTAAATATTTTTTATATAAAAGATTGGGAAAAAAATAAACTTGCCAAGAATCAAGGAGGTTATCATACCAAGGTTTTAGGCAATGAAGGAGTCATGGGTATCAGCTGCTTGCATTTCCGAAGAGTGAGTTCCTCAATCCTTTGAGAGTTTATGAGCAACTGCAAAAAAATGAAAGATTAGTTTGATGAAAATGTTGTCTCAGTGTTAAAGAAACATGTGATAATAATTCCTTTCAATGAATTACCTGTGGAGTTTCACTAACTTGAGATGGTGCTTGAGTCAATGCCTCTGCCATGTTTAATCCTGGCATACTGCTTCCAGGTGTAGATGCAGGATTGACCGTAGAAGCCTGTAGAACAGGTGAGTTTATACTTCCATCAGTTTCAACTTTGGCTGGTACTTGTGCCAGGGCTGAAGTTCCAATTATGACAGGAGTGCCGGTAGGAAGACTCTGAACAGCAGTTCTAAGACCAAGAGGTGACACAACAACTGCATCTGAGAAGCCTTGCTTTCCTTCAACTCGAAGAGATGGGAACTCTTTGTCAAATGAGGTTTTCCCGATACTTCCAATAGTACTTCCCCTAGATGGAGAATTGTTATTTCCACTACTTCCAAGCTTTTTTGGCCAAGACTCAACTTGCCTTCCTGCTACAAAAGATTGAGACCGCCTTAAGGCATGTTCTTCAGACCTAACTCCTATTGCTGAATCATGATATTCAAATTCATTGTCAAGCGAATGCAACTTGTTTTCTCTGTCACGGAAATCAAAATCCTTATCCTGGTTCCTATCCCGAGATCTCCTGAAACTACTGTAAGCCTGAGATCTGCCAGAATTACCTTTCTCACGAACTACACAACCATTCGAGCTCAAGCTCCGGCGCAGATTCCTTTCTTGGTCATCTAGTAATCTATTCCTTGGGCTAAGTCCCACACCATTTTCATCTAAGGAAAACAAACAAACATTGCATTAGCAACAATTATATTCATGAACATATTAAAACACACGTTCCATAACAACAATAACTAATGGTTAATAAATCTAGTGTGAAATAGTTGGGGTACCAAAACGTTTGGATGAACTGGTTCGCAGGCCATTGGTTGATGTGCTCCCGTTTGCAATCTTGTACCACTGCGGAACCAACGCTGGCTCACCTTGCTCCATTTTCCACACAGACCATTATCAATATACAGTTAAGATCCTCTACCTCTACATCCAATTTTGAACCAACTTACTCATCCAATGTTACTTCCTAAACAAAACACATCAACAACAGAAGTCCATCCCACTACCTTGCCCAGAGGAAGTGTGAAGTTTCCTAAATGAAGAGCCACTCTCGAGTCGTGCATCCACCACAGGCTCTAAGTTTGCACCATAAAATTGAAAGGGCTTTGTCTAGCAAGACAGCTAAACTGTCTGGGGAGTGGGAAAAACCTATTTTTGCTCAAATGGTTAAGCTTCAACCTTTATGTATGCATTTCACGGCATCAGACACCCATGGGAGGGCACTCGGATTTGAAACGAAGCAAAGATGCAACCACAAAACTACCTCAATTCTTTAGTAGAACGACCCCAATACTCCCCCAAAACAACAGCGCTCCCAATCGGGCACAGCAAGCCCTAAAATGGAGAAACCGAGGGCGAGGAAACGAAAGAGGGAAAATATCCCACCCTCACCTCAAAGCACCTGAGAAAAACCACGACGACCTTCAAACTTCAAACCCTAATTCCGCCCATTAAAAAATTAATAACAAGCAGAAAGACGGCGAAGATTGGCCCCGCGAGTCTCCGAGCCCAAGCGAGATAGATTCCTGCTAACTGGAATCCGGTTTCGATCGGACAAAGGTAGTTGCGAGCGATTCAAAGAGGCACTGCGGGGGCGAAAAGATCGATTTGGACCTCTCTAATCGAGGAATCGGAAGCCGCTGGGTGTGAGAATCCTGTGGCGTGGTCAGATTGCTCGCTGTGATCGTTGCGGTCTCGACTGGGAAAAACCTACGATCGATGATGACGATGAGAGGGAGATGGCTAAGGATGCAACTAACTCGCTCTCCTTCTTGGCTTGTTGCTCTTTGTGGTTTCTTATTTTTATTTAATTATGAAATAATACCAAAAATCAATTAATTTAAAAAACAAATATTTATCCAGAAATAAATCACTCGATCCGTGTGTGGTGGTGGCGAAAGATTGCCTCGGTCATAAAATTTTAAATATTATTTTGTTTTGTTTTTATTTATGGACACATTTTAGCTAATTTAAAGGAATAATTTTCATTTAAAACTCTCTTTTCGATGTTTCCTCTTTTTTTTTTTTTTTGTAGCCTTAACAATTAATCTTGTCTTGTTATGCATGCGTTTTCTGCTAATGATAAATAACTTTATTAAAATATTGCCAATTGTTAATTGTATCATAAGTATTTAAAATTTACAACTTATAATAACTTTATTATTCTAATTATTTCAATAGTGTCTTTCATTTTCGATTTAGTATTATTGAGAATATGTCTAACAAAACAAATTAGATTTATGCTTTGTTTCCTTGGAGGCGTGAATCGACGACGAAGGAAAGGAATCCTCGCGGATAACAAATCCACGTGGCGGAGGAAAAGAAAAGAAGAGGGAAGGAAAAGGGGGGAAAAGAATCTCTGCAAAGGAAAAGGTAAAGAAAAAAAAAAAAGTAAAATGACGAACGACAATGTACGTGGAATATGAAAAGGGATTAGAAGAATAGCAGCACAATGTCTAGTGATCACTATTGCATTTGCATCGAGCTCGCATCAGCTTTGATTCGAAGATGGATCCAACACTATCTTCGGCCGCTTGTTCCACTTGCGCTTCTTCACCGATCCACTAGATGCTTCCTTTTCGTCGCTTGAGTCGTCGTCTGTGTCGGAGGAGGTGTCGCTAGCGGCAGGCAGCGACGGTGGCGTGACGCCTCTCATGGCAGCCTTCGCCGCCGCCACGGCTTCGTCGTCGTGGAGGTCGGCGACGCCCAGGATGAAAAAACAGCCAAGAAAAAATGATCCGGATGGATTCATAAATTCATCCGTCCATTATTTTTTAAGTAAAATCGATGATTAATCCATCCTTCACAGCGGAAAACTTTTCATACGACAAACTTTTCTCGATTTTTAAATCCATCCTCGCAAGTAAACAGAGGATTAAAGTCTCACATCAATATATTATTATTCTAAATTAATTTTACAAAATAATCTTCAAATCAAAGACTTCCAAGAACAAATAAAAATCCTAATCCACCTATTAATTGTATAACTAAAATAGTTCATAATTTTTCTTTGGAATTGGATCCTACAACAATATGCATTATTTTAACAGGGCAAAACTCTGGTTCAGAACTTCCACAATGAATTGCTCAAACTAAACCAAACCGCCCCATATTCCCAACTAAACCAATTGAATCATTGACAAAATGAAGACAAAGTTGGACTTCATCAAAGCTACCACAAAGAATCACAAGTGTTCATGTCACACACCATTTTAAATATAAGGAACTGACACCTAATAGTTTTAATGGTTAAAGATATACATACATTCACAGACAATAAGATTCTTCAAGTCCCTCCTAATAGTTAGGTCATGGAGCTCAAGAGGTGAGACAAACATGCTCATAGATAAATAGCTTAATTAAAGTACAACAAGGAGGATTAGGGAAGTAAAGATAATGGAGAATCTTGTGCAATGCAACAAATTTCTCAATATGTTGAATCTGAACCCCAGAAAGTTAATTTCTCCACAAAATGCACTTTCCATTCAAAGAAAGAAGCAAATGGCAGCAAGCCGCTTGATATTGGAAGAATAGGCAGAAGTAGTGCATAGAATACATATCTTCTCAGCCAGTAAGGACACATGACTGAATTTGCTCTTTGGGATACAGCTACAGGGCCGTAAAGAAGATTGTATAACACAGATGGGAAAGCATTGGCGAAGAAATGGAGCATGCACAGAACTTCCCAATCAATTAGCCAGCGATATCCATTTCCTCCTAGTGTATCTATGCATACCTTTCCGAAAAAACCACAAAGAGCTCCTAGCAGCAGCGCAATAAATGTCACCGGCATGGCAGCAGCTGACTTTGCTGACCTTTGGAAAGCCACATAAGCTATCGCTACAATCATTAATATCCCAAACGACATGCGAGATAGGACCACAAACTGGCACCTCAAAATGTGCATGCCTGAATTGAAAGACTGGACTCCCTTGGGAATCCACCAGGAGCTGGATTTCTGGAGAGAAACAGACAGAAGTTCCACTAAGCTTACGAAACCAACAGCAAAAAAGAGTCGAGAACATCAAAAGTATCTCATACCTCTTTAACAGTCATGCAGGCAGATGTGACCTCTGCAACACGTTGATATGAAAAGATGAAAGCTCCGTACGTAAGCAAGATACACATGACAATCAAACCAGCGACTAGAAGGTCCATACATTGTTGCAAAAGTTGTGCATGCCTAGTCTCCTGCATTTGATTCCTCAATTTCTCTTCCTTGAAGGAAGTCTTGGAAATACCTAAAGATATCTTAATCTTCTCTAGCAAATTCGCATCTGAACTAATGACTAACTGAGATTGCTTGAACTGCAACTTCTTCATTACTAGCTCTATCTCAATAGCCTTGAGATCATTAGAGCGAGCCTGCTCAATAACAGATCTTTCCATTGTACTCAGAATAGAATGACTAAATGCAGTACTGTGTGTGTTACTGTGAATATTTGTAAGTTGCTGGTTCGTATGTTGATGGATAATGAGTTGATTGTCTGCTGATTTAAATGGAGCATGTTCCTTACGACCTTCAATGGCTCTGATAAGTTCAGCATTGGTCATGTCAGGTGTAGGTTCATAACTCGAAGAACAAAAATGGGAACAAACAGCATTTTCAACAGGATCTTTGATGGTTCTGATAAGTTCAGAGTTGGTCAAGTCAGGTGTCATTTCATGACTGTTGTAAGAACACAAACCAGGGGCAACAGCATTTTCCTTCCTATTAACAGACATGTTATTGATCAAACCAAGGGTCTTCAATGAGCTAGAGAATGACTTATCAAAATTTCTTATGAAATAATCAAATTTTTGCCCATATATCTGTCCGAATTAAAGAAGAAAGAAAAGAAAAAGAATACATTTTAAAAACTATATAATAATAGCTGCAAAATAATCTAAAGATACATGAGAACTAGAGATGAACTTACATTTGTTATTGATTCCTTGACTGCTGAACTACACATCTGTGGCAAATAGTATATCCAAGTAAGATATGTATAAAAACACTAGCGATATAAAAACAGATCGAAGAAACAATAGGCTAACCTTGGAAAGAAGATCTATTTCTATACTCTCTTTTGAAATGCTCTTCCCAAATACAACCTGGAAAATAAGGTATTTCAAGCATCTACATATTGTGACTATTTACAAGCTAGAAGTACAATGGAAAGAAAAAATGATGTCAAATCACTAAGAATTTCCCAAAATAACTATCACTATCATTTCTGTTCATGAACATATCTGAAAAAGGTATGACTTGTTGTAATTACTCATAAGTCACAGCAGTAGCACTCATACATAACAACTCATTGCAATTTTTCATTGATTATTTGATGTAATTATGTGACATAACAACTCATTGAGAAATTAGGTTTGGTAATTACAAAGTAAATATGGAAATTAGAGTAATTACCTGACATCTAAACAGACAGCTAAAATTTATAAATGAAAGTATTCGTGCACAAGACAGATTCAGAAACATTAGCGGAAGAGAAGAATTGCTTCTCACACTTAAAAATATGATCAGCATTTAATGATTTGCCAAGTTTAATTGAAACATAGAACAGAAACTATAGATCAAAAGGTAGTCTGATCAAGATTCTAAGAAACTAATCAAAAAAGTTAAGTGGGATAGACATTTGTTATTCAAGGGAGGATATAATTACATGAGGTCTACTTAATGAGTGGTCTGGTAATTAATAATTCATCAGGGGATTATTCTATCAACTTGTGTGATACAGTGGGACATTTGACAAACAAGCACCAAATTCTACAGGTACAATATAATACCAAGCTGAATTTTTTACAGAACTCTTGAAATCAGACGCTTTCTTTGTTTCTAACTAGAGTGTATAGAATTCAGTGTATGTAGATAGCAAAGGCATGCACAAAGCTACATTCAAACTAGTTAACCAATTAATCGGCCAAAAAAGGATGGTTTACTATCCTTATTCCCCCTTTCAACTTGTGCAACATTCATACAATACTTTCCTTATCAAAAAAATAAGAAGATTCAATCACAGGTTGCATGGAGATTAATAATTTGAAATACAAATGATGAAAAGTAACTCTTTTTAGTGAATAGGGAAGCAACATTTAACATGAAGAATTAGCGTGTAGATAGCATTTAAGTGTTAATCTATAAAATGGTTAGTTTAATTCTCATGTGAATTATCTTTCACTTCATGTTAACCAACATTGTCGCAAAACTTGGTTTCACTTCGTTCTACAAAAATATTATAATCTAGATTCTATCTACTCAAGTTCTAGTGCCCACTCATGAAAAATCCGAGTAGAAGATACCCATAAAACAATGTAGACTGAGATGGCACACTTTCGTTCCATCAGTATTCTCTTCCAATCATGACATAACATAAGCAAAATATTAAATTTCATATTTCACGGATAAAAACATAAATTTGAAGCCTAACAAACCAAAGCACCTGAGCAATAACCGCAGCGAAGGACATGCCGAGCGGAAGAGCAAGTTCCTGCAGACACTCATTGCCGCGCAACACCAAAAGGCCACGGTTTCCCCCGCTCCGCAAACGCACCCCTCTGATCTTTGACCGCTTCCTCGTGAAACGCGAGGCCGACGAAGAGGAATACGAGGACGACGAGGAAGTGGCGTCATCCCTCTCCTTCCTCCTGGTTCTCGAGGTAGCCAAGCCCTTTCCACTCCTTAGCGGCTGGGACCGCCGTCCCCCGGCGTTATCGCAAGCCACACCTCCGTCTCCATCGCTGATGTTATCTCCGCCACGTCCATCAACCGTAGCTCGGCCGTGGGATAGGGTGGGATCCATGCGAAGCGGAGAAGGAAAGGGATTTGATTTGGAGAAGGGGGAAGGGGGGAAGGGGGAAGGGGGAGGGAGGCATTCAACAAGGCTTCTGGAAAATGGTGATAAGAGGGGACGGTGGCACAGTTGTAATTTTCAGCGAAATGAGATCGAACGGGCTTGGAAAATCTTGCTATTCATCCGATTGTGCCACGTGGAAAAAAAATATTTCCAAACATGATATTTTAGTAAATTTTAAACATTTCCTATTTAGGAATTCTGCTTTCTTCTTCCATTCCTTCGACGGCTTCTGGAAAAAAAACGAAATTTACATCGGATGATTAGATGTTCGTGAGCAATCATACAATAACTAAATGGATGGAAGTCAGCCGTGCTTGGCCATGGGACCCATATCTGTTTACCCTGTAGAAGACGAACAAACCGTATTGCGTACTTTAATCAAAACAGATAATCACGACAACCTTATTGATACACTGACGATGCACTCCCACTCTGTTCTTTAGCTTGCGGCAGAAGGCATCCCGAATGCACCTCGCCCCATCGTCATCGGAGGAGTCCAGAAACTTTGATCGGAAACTTCACCTGTGAAAGTGATAGATAGGGGGAGAGAGTGAGAGAGATGAGGCTTTCCGTAAAGACTCTCAAGGGAACCAACTTCGAGATCGACGCCAACCCTGGCGACACGGTACGTTTCTTGATCCACCTGGGATTTCTCCGCACTTGTTTGTTTATTTATTCGTTCGTAGTTCCATCTGATAGATGATGTCGCTTATACTGTCTTGCCGGATTGGAATTCATAGTCATTTGTTCACTTTTATCGTCGGTCTCAAATAATAAGCTCATGCGGCCTGCGGGTATGGATTACCTGGCGGTTTTGAGCTTACTGGTAGCAGCTCGCTTCAGTTTATTCTTGTTAGAACACTTGTTCGTTGAATTACAACGATGTATGATTAAGGATTTTGTACCGTCGTATCTCATCTTCCTTGTGCAGGTAATTTGAGACGTATCTGGATTGGATGTGGTGTTTCTGATTAGCTATTTTAGCTGATTTTTTTGTGTGCTGTTATTTTAGCTAACAAAATAATGAACCGTTATCAAAAAAATATGAACCATTTATAAATTGGATTAAACTGGTACTACTAAAACCTCGAAGAAGTGCAAGATAAAAATGTAGTGCTTATACATTTAGAAATATTTTGATCAAATTTTGAGGTAAAAACGAAGTAGTTGATGTGTTGGCACACTGAGTTCAGCTGTACCTCTCATAAATTACTATGAGATCTTGCATGTTAGAGATGAATCAACAAGTTTACTGGCGGAATTGGTCATATTCTATTTAGATATTTTGTTTGCTGAGGAGGGTATTTTACAAGAACAATCAATTAATTCTTCCCAGGAGTGACATAAGGTTCATTGAATGAAATCACACGAGCAGAGCATGGGATCATAATTTCCCACAATTCCACTATTATTTTTGAAAATTATACTTGAAAACTAAAATTTATCAGATATATTAACTTTCAGTATATGGTATCATTGGAAACATTTCAAGATTTGTATATCATAAAGCATATTTTTCTTGTGGAAAAAACATGAACAATTTAATATGGTTGTGAGAGATTGAAAGTTAAGTTAAATGTCACATAATTTCAACATTTAATTATGATGTCTGATATCCAAAACAATTTCGGTTTAGCTAACTTTATAAAATGAAAAGATGGCAAAATTGTTTACTACTTGGAAGTTAAGAGACTTCTAACATAATTCCAATTGTTTTTTGGATTATGGTTTGAAAAAGATATCAAACTTTTATCAAATACCAAATATTGAAATGTCTATCTGAATGTAGTTTTTTTTTTAAGGCATGATTTTGTGGAAAGAGATCTTACTTGGCGACGGCTATTGTAGGCTTGTGAGATCCTCACCTCAAATTTTAAATTATCTATATGAATATAAGTTTGCTTTTTTAAGACATTGTGCAGATCAAGATGTATGGTCATGGCAATAGAGATGAATTAAATCCTAGCACTGTGAAATCCTATTGAGTTTTGAATCATCGAGCCAATTTGGATTGTAGGATCCTGAGGTCCTGATCACCAACTTGGCAACTTTAGATCCACAACTACTTGAGATCAATTACATTAAATCAAGTCCACCATTAAACTTTATGAAGGGCTACATAGCTAGTAATATCCATATAATTTAAATTTTCACTATGTTAAATATATATTTTACCCAATATATTCATTTATAGTCAGTGCAATTTTTGAAGTGGTGAATGCATTTTTGAATTATTGCATTTAACAATTGTCAGTATTGTAGTATCTCAATTTATAAATAAGAAGTGGTAGGAAAAGGAAAGGCAGTATCTGTCCACTGGAGTAACTCCATGATCTCATAGTCCTATAGTTCTATAGTTCTATTTATTATTTACTATATTTCTTCTAACTCCTACATATATTTGTCCCTTGCCATAAAATTTCAATGCCCTCCTCACATGTCTTTCCTTACTAGAGCATTCAGTTCAACGGATTAATTCACCAATCTGGAAAAGACGCATTGAAACGTGAGCTCTCTGTAGCCTTTTTCTGATTCCAGTTTACATTTGAAAACCATGATTTCCAGGTCAATATAAAAACCCTTAACATGCATGCCCCTGTCGCACACATTCCAAGCTCTCTTCCCCCACTCTTTGCAGTTGTAAATGCTGATTTCTATAATTTGATTATGATCTGAATAGATTATCCCTATCTGATTGTTTAGTTGCTTTTCAGGTTGTTGATGTTAAAAAAAGTATTGAGACATCTCAAGGAGAATCTGTTTATCCAGCTGGGCAGCAGATGCTTATACATCAAGGAAAAATCCTAAAAGACGATACTACATTGGCGGATAATGAAGTATCTGATAATAGCTTTCTTGTTATAATGCTGAGCAAGGTACATGCCTCCATCATTAGACTTTATGATGATTAATATGTCTTGTCACTGAATTAGTCACTGGATCTTGAGTTTATTATCTAAGGGATGGAAACTGTTAGAATATTATAAATATAGCTAGGTAATTTTGTAATTATGTTGTCTATCCTCTTCCCTATAAAAGTCAATAACCCTGTAGTGTCCAAGAGGGAATTTTCCCTAACGCCTCTCGTTTCTCTTTTCTACATAGTATCGGAGCCAAGTTGAGAGGCAAATCCTATTTTTTTTTCTCTGTGTCGTCGTTCCTTGCGCCGCAACATCGCGCATGCCTCTTCGCACGTATGTCGCAACCCCTCTTCGCCAATCGCCCGATGCTGCCGCCCTACTCTCCTCTTCGCGAACTGACATCGGCATTTTCCTATGTCGTGAGCACATCGTCCTTCGTCCTCTCCTGCAGTCCATCAACAGAGAGAAGCTCGGTAGATCAGCAGTTTGGCAACGGTAGGGATTATCCTTCCTACAGTTCCACCGTCCTCACCTATCTTCTTGCATCGCTTGAGCCTTTCTTCTCCGTGTGCCCTCTTTCACCGAGCTGATCAATGGCTATCTCTGGCACTCCAAAGCCGAATATTTCAATCTTTACCAACTACACCATTGCACAGCTCTCTTCCGAGCAGTTGGATGGTAAGAATTACTCTTCTTGAGCCTCTCACATCGAGCTTTGGCTTGTTAGATAGGGTTATAAGACACATCTCACGCAAACCGAAGAGGATGTCCAAGTCACTGATCGTCCTCTATGGAAAAAAGTTGACACCCAGTTGTATTGCATTATCCGAGCGACCATCCATCCATC
>JBBMJZ010413115.1:20424000-20437077 GCA_037833815.1 Zingiber zerumbet | reverse complement strand
GTTATACTCGTTCATCAGAGGAATGACCAATGCTGCTTAATATGTGATATCCTCTTAAGCAGATCATGCCCAGTATACCGTTAAGTTCAAGACACCCCCAAGTTCAACTTAGATATTCATCTCTCGGTCTATCTCGACCTAGTCATACTCAACGTTGATTTAGATATTCATGACTCCTCTAGATATGTATCCGATCAAGAACTATTTTTAGATTAATTTACTCATTAATCTGTGAGATTTTATCATTAATCATATATATATAGAAAAGTAAATCATTAATGATAAATACCTGTCTTTATGAAATAATTATCCATAAAATATATAAGGAGTATCTTAACACATAAGTACATACACTAATAAGTAATATAAAGATCATAAGTTTATAAGATGAAAGATATCTCTATTGGTTTAAGGTATTTGGGCTGAATCTAAAAATAAATCCATGAGGACTTAGCCCCAAAGTGGATAATATCATACTATTATGGAGATATATGAATTCTTTTAGTTTTATCAAGTGGTATCAGAGTCATAGTCTAGATTGAGTCATGTGGATGAAATAATGGCCTTAAACGAAGGAGGTGGAGATCGTAAAGGAGTGAACTCTGAGATAAAAGTTCAAGCATGTCAATATGCTTGGCAGAAATCTTTTGGGAGTGAACCCTGTCCAAGCAGGTCAATATGCTTGGTGGAAATCCTAGAGGAGTAAACCCAGTCCAAACAAGTCAAGGGTGACCAAGGAGTAAACGCTAGGTAGTGAAAAGTCCAAGCAGGTCAAGGGTGGTTGGATGCTTGGTGAAATTTCTGGGGGAGTGAGCCGAGGAGTGACCTTGATTGACCGGATGTCTGAGAACCTAGACCCAAAGCGGACAGTATCATATCATTATATAGATATGTGAATTCTTTTGGTTATATCAAGTGGTATTAGAGTCATGGTTCAGATTGAGTCATGTGGATGGAATAGTGACATTAAACAAAGGAGGTGGGAAATCCCAAATGAGTGAACTCTAAGCGAAATGTCCAAGCAGGTCAAGGATGGTTGAATGCTTGGCGGAAATCCTTGGAAGTAAACCCTAGGTGATTAAAAAATGTTAGAGGAGAGGAGTGACCTCGATTGACTAAATGCTTAAGGGGAGGTCTGGAGCAGGTCATTAGTGATTGAATGCTTGAGGGGAAACCCAGAGAACATCAAGGGTGACAGGATACTTAAAGGGAGGTTCAAACCATAAGAATAGTGGTGGTTCTTCGTTTGAGCGAAGGATTATTAGGAATACAATTAAAATCATGTTGGGGAGCCCGATGGATGCGTGCATTGGACACGTTTCACAAATGCACAGTGGAAGACAAATAATAATTAAACTAATTATTACAACACACACATCAAATGTATATAGGATGCAACATGTCAGACATAATTGCAATATAAAATTTTATGATAATAAATTATACCTGACGGATGAGATGGAGTGGAAATGGCATTAACTAGTGACGCTATGAAGCCTTACCTCTGTTCGTATCTACGCCAAGCAATCATCAAAATGACTTCGATAAGTCCGAGTTGAGTCTCCGTCTTCAGTACTAGCCGACGATCGGAGGCAAAGTGATCTGAGAGGGAATCATGGTTCAATTAGTATCCGATGGTAGGGGTTAAAACTGAACCGAACCGAACTACATTTTTTTTGAACTAACTTAATCGACCGAATTTTTTAATAAAACCAAACCAAATCAATAAAATATGGGTTTAACCAAATTTTTCTAAATCGGGTCTAAAAATTCAATAAATTCAATTTCGATCTAAAAAAATAGGGTCTAAAAATTTAGTTTGGTACAAAAATTTAGTTTATTTAGTCTATTCGGTTTAACCAAATAAAAAAATTTAAAATTGAAATCGTACCGAATTAACCTATTTTCTAAAAAAATTAAATTAAAAAAAAAACTGAACCGAATTTTTAAATTCAGTCGGTTTATTCGATCTAACCGAACTTTTGCTCACCTCTATCCGGCAGCACAAGGCAACCTAGAAGTACACATCAATCAGTGACAACAACAACTTGTTGTTGCTATTTGGGGTGGCTAATCACTGCAGCCGGTTGCGTGGCCAGCGATAAGGACTTTGGTGGTTGAAGAGGGACCAATAGGGGTAGGAGTAACCGAACTCCGAGGGTGAGGCCTTGCGACAACATAAGGAGCTCTAGAGGCTACTTGGATCTAGCAGCAGGTACCTTCTTGTTGTCCATGCATGAACAGAGGGCGGCCGACGGTCGTCAGACGTCTGTTAGCAGGGAGTGACAATAGGAAGGCTGACAACAACAGGTGACACCAGCTGTTAAAGCTCCGGCTGTGTAAGGTGGGCGATGACGGGGCTAGGTCGGTGGCGGCAAGGGTAGGAGAGAACAAAACCTAATCTTCCGGTTTTGATTCAATTTGTTAATATTTTTCTCTTCAGTATATATCATTAATGTCTTATCGGGTTTGAAGAGTGAATCTAAACTTGTTATTATGAACCCATATTTCAAATTAATAGCCTTAAGTTTGGTTTAAAACTAAATCACTTGTTCAATAACCAACCTCTTTTAATTAACATTAAATAAATTTGGTTTATAATTAAGGTCCAATTCATCTTCAAAAGACATGGTCTATCCATACTTCTATTGCCATAAAATATTTTCTATATTTACCCTTCATCTAGTCCGACTAGATTCAATCTCTCTCAATCTGGGAATCCAATTCTCAAACACGTTTTAAGTCTTTCGGATAAACTCATAGTGAATGTGACCCAATAGATTCTTGGTTATATTGGTCATTTGTAATTAACTATTAATTATGAATAGATCATGAGTGACATCTAGTACATCATAACCCCTAATTGATAGGAAAATCAATGGTTGATGTCGAAATTACTTCTGAACCATTCAGTAGCTACAGTGAGTTGTGTTTCATTCCTTTCACTCCTCTTATATCCACTTAGTTTAGGACATATGTCAGTTCCTACTAAGTTGACTACGTCACACCTAGCCAAAGTCATACTTTCTTGTCTTATGGATTCAAATTACTCAAACATGTGTCCAAGAATACCATACTCTTGACATGTAATACATTGACCAAAGATTTCAAGTAATAATTCTAACAAGCGGTCGTACGATATATATCTCCTTTTGCAAGGAGTGATGAATCATTTATGGACTATCCAAATACTTTTGAGTACTTCGACTAGAGAGGAGTGACAGTGAGATCGTGTTCTAGAAAAGAATAAACCCTAAATCGTTGATCCAACTGACGAAATCGGGAAGGTTTCCAAGTTGAAAGCAAAATAAGTTTACTGTCAATTAATACTCATGTATCATAATTGTGCTAACATTTGTTTTATAGGATCATATTTTTTATAACTCTGTTTTGTAGGAACCAACCTGATCGGTCGACCGAACCAGATTGACTCAAACTAGAGATCAGACTAAAACAGAGTACAGTTAATACCTGATCGGTCAACCGAACCATGATGATGTGGCACAGATCAGATCAATCAGAAGCAAACTTGGAAGCCAACCTGATTGGTCGACCGAACCCAGGGATCAGTTGACCGAACATTAAATGCAATTAAATACTCATTAATGGAGAATCTCAGCTAACAGGAAAACATGACTGATCGGTCGACCGATTAAGAGGATCAGTCGACCGAACATTAATTATTCATTATTGTTCGAAGCTCGGATCTCGATGAAAAAGGAAACTGTAGTGTTCAGTCGACTGATAGAGGGTTAGGTCAATCGAATGGATCAGTCGACTGAAGTGTTTATCAGTCTATCAAACATGGCTTATAAAAGGAGAGCTTGAGGTCCAAGGCAAGCATCAATTTGAATTCCAATTCTCTATGCTAAAGTTGTCGTCCATGCTATTAACTTCAAGCAAGCTACTGCTCCGATAAAGTGCCGACAATCTTCATTGCTTTGGTATAATTTTATTTAGCTTGCATTGTAGTTAATTTCAAGTAAGATAGTAGGTTGTTACTATCTTATATCTGTCATTGTAGGAATTGCTTTTTTTCGGAGGTTTCTAAAAGAAGAATTATAGTGATTTACCAATGGTGCAACCAAGGATCATGGATTTTCTACTACAGCTTTGATATTTGTTCTACAAGTCGATACGAAAAGAAAAGTTTTAACGTGCGATATTCACCCCCCTCCCTCTATCGTATTTTTCGATCCTTCAATTGGTATCAAAGTCTGGTAGCTCTGAAATTACTTAACCGTGTTTCGAGCAAATTTTAAAACTTTTTCTCTTTTGTTATTTTTTTTATTTTTTTATCCCACACTACTAATTCCAAGATGAGAGTCTTGGAAATTTTCTTCTTTTAATTTTTTGATTGTAAGAATGTCAAACTCCTACCAAGAAGGGTACAACATCGTCCGCCCTCCACTGTTTAAAGGAGAGAATTTCAACTATTGGAAGAACAGAATGGAGTGTTATCTCAAGTCTGACATCGAGCTTTGGTTCACCATACTCAAATGATGCACTCCTCTAATGATAGATGGAAAGCCGATAGAACCATAAGACAAGACTCTCCCGCTAAATTACAAAGTAATCAAGAAGGCACAACTAAATTACAAAGTAATCAACACCATTGAATCTGGGCTAATCATGGAAGAACTGAATTGAGTCAGGCCCTATGAAAAGGCAAAAGAACTATGGGACCATCTGGTAAAGGTATACGAAGGAATCGACGAATCTAAGGTAAATAAAAGAGATTTACTATTAAATAATTTATTTAATATTAAAATGCTTCCCGGAGAGACAACCATGCAACTCTATCCACGATTAAAGGATATTCTCAACGACCTACATCTGATCGGACACAACTTAGAAAATCACGACACAATAAGGTACACACTAAACGTCTTCTTGATAAACACTTTGTGAGCATTAATAGTAGATGCGTATAAAGTTTCAAAGGATCTTTCCATTCTTAAATTAGATAAATTTTTTTGTGAATTAGAGTTACACGAACAGTCTAATTTAAGTCAAGTCGAGAAAGGTATTGCCCTGTATGCAGGATTAAGTAAAGAAACCATGTCTAGAATCAAGAATGAACTAGAAAGTGAGTCTGACTCAGACTAAACTAGAAGAGCTAGTCAATATGGTCCGAAAACTACTAACAAGGAAGAAGTTCAAAGGGAGCACCAAGAAGACACCAATCAACCAAACGCAAAATAAATTAGAAAGGATTTGTTATGGATGCAACAAGAAGGGGCATTTCAAACACAAATGCCTAAACCGGAAGGAGGAAAAACCAAAATCGGCAAGAAGGAAGAAGGCCCTCCAAGCGACGTGGGACGAGTCATCTTCTGAGGAGTCCGATGTGGAAGAACCGAAGCACTCGAGCCATCTTGCTCTTATGGCAAGAAACAAAGATTCCGAGTTCGAGGAAGAGTACGAGTCCGACACTGACACCGAGTCTGAGAAAGCCACGAATCCGTATCTATTTTCGAAAGTCCCAATATGGTAATCTTTCATTCCAAGTCAAACTTACTTAAAATAGTTAAATGTTTATTTAAAAAATTGACAAAATCCAAAAAACAAAATAACTTACTACTTAAGAAAATTGACTACCTTAAGGATCAAGTTAACTTAAGTAACTCGACTAACCAAGTTTAAGTCGGAACTTCAACTCAAGTTGCAAAACTTGAGGAAGAAAATTTCAACTGAAAGGTCAAGTCGAGCGACTTAAGAAAACATTAGAAAAGTTTGAACTAGGATCTAAGTGTCTCAATATGGTACTTTGGTCGCAACGAGCTGTGCACAACAAATTGGGACTCGGCTATAACCCAAACAAAACCAACAAACAATATCTGTCATTAATTAGTCAAAATGTTAGAAATTAAGTCCAAACATTGGTTCCTAAAAAATTCTTAATCAAACCAAATTAATATTTGATCCCTAAGAGTCAAATTCACTACTTAGATAGACCATATCTAAGCTATAACTTAAGAGCAAATAGAAAAATTATTCAACCAACTTGATTAATCAACTATGCATGCTTAGGATTAGGTTTACATTTTTTACTTAAATTAGAACTGTTAGTAAAAAGATTTACTAAATCCTAATAACATAGCATCATAATGGATTGGGATGATAATACGTCAAGGAAGCTTTGTCGATGACATGTCTAGGCTGAATCTTGTGTATGTTTCCTGGTGCACTAGACTTAGTAGATCTAATCGAAACCACTCTAATCAAACATGGGCTAGTTAGACTAAAACCTAGTATTAAGTTTTTTGGACAAGGCTATTTTAGAAAGTATTCAAAAATGGTACACCGTTGATGCACAAGAGGTCATATGTCTCACAACTGACTGAAAACTTATTCTTAAGAAGCTTGCTTAATTAACTCAAACCTAAGTTTGAATCTAACATAAGTTAAACAAACTTCTTGATAAGCTTTTAATTAAACTTAACTAAACCTAATTACAACATTAATTCTAAGTTTATTCTAAAATTAATTTAAATTTAACTTAAATTAAAATTAAAACCTAATCTAAAGTAATTAAAAACTTAACTTTAAAATTAATTAAAACTTAAATTTAAAAATAATAAAAAACTTAACTTTAAAATTAATTAAAAACTTAATCTAAAATTAATTAACAACTTAACCTAAAATTAATTTAAAACTTACCTTTAAAAATTAATTAAAACTTAACTTAAATTAAAATTAAAACATAATCTAAAATTAATTAAAAACTTAACTTTAAAAATTAAATAAAAACTTAACTTTTAAAATTAATTAGAACTTAACTTTAAAATTAATTAAAAACTGAATTTAAAATTAATTTAAAACTTAACTTTAAAATTAATTAAAAACTGAATTTAAAATTAATTAAAAACTTAACTTTAAAATTCATTAAAAACTTAACTTTAAAAATTAATTAAAACTTAACTTTTAAAATTAATTAAAACTTAACTTCAAAATTAAAATTAAAATTAATCTAAAATTAATTTAAAATTAACTTAATTATTAATTAAAACTAACCTAAAATTAATTTAAACTTAAATTAAATTTAAAACTTAATCCAAAATTAAAATTAACTTAAACTTAACTTACAATTATTAAATTTAAACTTAAATTAAAATTAACTTAAACTTAAGTTAAAATCTAAAATTAATTAAAACTTAACTAAAACTAAAACATTAACTTAAAAATTAATAACTAAACTCAATTTAAACTCACAACACTTAAAACATTAAAACTTAAAATTTCATTAACCAAACATTGGTCTAACTTTTATGTTGTGTATAGGAATCCAAAGTTATGGACAAATGAATTTTGGACTGCGTCTGCTCTAGGCATATGACTGAGGATCATCACAAATTCACTAGTATCACGTTCAAAAATCTAGGATTAGCTGTCTTTGGAAATAATGACAAACTAAAGGTAATTATTCGCACAGGAAAAATTCAATTATAATCAAATATATCAATTAAGAAAGTATTATTTGTTGAGCATTTTAATTATAATTTGTTTAGTATAAGTCAATTGTGCGACTATGGATTTAAAGTAAAATTTTTATCTTCTGAATGTCAAATAAGTTACACAAACTCAACCAATATATTATTTAAAGGATTTAGAGATAAAATATTTATTCAATAAATCTACCAAAAACTTCACCTAAGTGTCTTTTGACACAACATAAAGAAACATAGTTGTGGCATAGGAGACTAATTCACACCCATGTTAGGAATTTACTAAAATTAAACAAAAATAATTTAGTTAAAGGTCTACCTAAATTAGGAATCCCTGAAAGTAAAATCTGTAACCTTTGTCAACAAGGAAAATAAATTAAATCAACTCATAAACTAACTAATCAAAATAGAACTAATAAAATATTTAAATTGTTACACTTAGACTTATTCGATCTCATGGAGTTAAGTCATTAAATGGAAGTCTTTATTGCTTAATTATAATAGATGATTACTCCAAATATACCTGGGTTAAATTATTAACTCACAAATATGAAACTTTTAGTAACTTCTGTAAACAAATAGAAATTGAAAAAGAAATCAAAATTAAGAAAAATAGAAATGATAATGGAGGTGAGTATAAACTAAAATTTTATAAACTTTTGTCTAAAATTGGCTATCGTCATGAGTTTTCATGCCCAAAGACCCCACAACAAAATAGTCTAGTAGAACATAAAAAAAGAATCTTATAAGAAGCTGCAAAAATAATGCTAAATAAATATAATTTACCTAAATATTTTTTTACTGAAGCTATTAACATGACTTGTTATGTCCAAAATAGATTTATAATCAATAAATTTCTAAATAAAATATCTTATAAAATTTATTTTAATAAAATTCTAAACATAAAATACTTTAAAGTATTTGGATGTAATATACACATTTTAAACATTAAAGATTACTTAGGAAAATTTACTTCAAAAACCCCAATAAGGAAATTTTTTTTGGATATTCATCCACAAGTAGAGCTTATAGAGTTTATAATAAATCCACTCTAAAACTTGAAGAAACCACTAATGTAACTTTTGATGAAAATATTAATAACGGTATAATTAATCTTGAGATAACTAATAATCAACCTCATTCAACAAATCAAGAAGAAGAAGAATTAACACAAAACAAACAAATAGAAAAAACCAACCCAAGAACATTACAACTAAACCCTGATCATCCAATTGAATAAATAATAGAAAATCCTGAGTTAAGAGTTCAAACCCGATCAACATTTAGAAACTTAAGCCAAATAACACTAATATCTAAAATTGAACCCAAAACCATAACAAATGCATTGTTTGAACCTAACTAGGTAATTGCAATACAAGAAGAGTTAGGTCTATTTGAAAGAAATCAGGTTTGAGACCTAGTACCTCCACCAACATGTAAGTCAATTGTTGACACTAAGTGGGTCTTTAGGAATAAATTAGACGACAAAGGTGAAATCATAAGGAATAAAACCTGACTAGTTGCCAAAGGGTTTAGTCAAATCGAAGGACTCAACTACGATAAAACTTATGCCTTGGTAGCTTGACTTGAATCCAATAGGATGTTGCTAGCCTATGCAACACATAAAGAATTCACGTTATATCAAATGGATGTTAAATTTATATTTCTAAATGGGCAAATTAAAGAGGAGGTCTATGTAAGTCAACCACCAGACTTTGAAAATATAGAATAACTAAACCATGTGCTTAAGCTAGAACAGGCCCTTTACGGATTAAAACAAGCACCTAAGGCTTGGTATGAAAGACTATCTAGTTTCCTAAATTCAAAAGGGTTTAAAGAATGTTAGATTGACCCTACACTTTTTATAAAAACCCTTGACTCATACATATTCATTGCCTAGGTATACGTAGATGATATAGTATTTAGGTCAACCAACTCAAAATTTTTAAAAGAATTTATAATTTTCATGGAAAATTAATTTGAAATGAGTTTAGTTGGAGAGTTAAACTATTTTCTAGGACTACAAATTAAACAAACTAAAGAAAAAATTGCTACACCAAAGTAAATGCACAAAAGAACTAATTAGGAAATTTGGTATGGAACACTTTAAAGAAATAAAAACACCTATGGCAAGTAACATAAACCTTGATAGTGACCCAAATGGTAAATCAGTTGACTTAAAATACTATAGAAGCATGATAGGTAGCTTACTATATTTAACTGAAAGTAGAACTGACATATTATTTGCAGTAAGTATGTGTGTTCGTTATCAGACATGCACCAACGAATCTCACCTATCTTATGTTAAAAGAATAATTAAATATATAAAAGGAACTATAAATGTAGGAATGTGGTATCCAAGAACATCACTTTTTGAATTAGTTGGCTATTCTAATTGAGATTATGCTGGTTATAAGTTAGATAGAAAGAGTACGAATGAAGGATATCAACTACTAGGTTCTTCTTTAGTAAGCGGTTTAGTAGAAAGCAACATTGTGTTGCATTATTTACTACTAAAGTCGAATATATAGCAATGGACGAATGCATAGCTCAATTGTTATGGATGTCCCATACTTTAAAAGACTTTAATTTAGACTGTAAAAATTGAAAACCTACATTGATAATATAAGTTCTATAAACTTAATTAAAAATCCAGTACATCACTCTAGAACAAAATACATAAAAGTTAAATATCATTTCGTTAGAGATCATGTCACTAAAGAGAATATAGAACTTAACTATATTGACTCAAAATCCAACTTAGATGATATTTTTACCAAACTTTTATCCGAAACTGAATTTAGCAACTTAAGAAGATA
This sequence comes from Zingiber zerumbet, assembly GCA_037833815.1. NCBI lineage: Eukaryota > Viridiplantae > Streptophyta > Magnoliopsida > Zingiberales > Zingiberaceae > Zingiber > Zingiber zerumbet. The sequence continues at coordinate 20,426,810 of JBBMJZ010413115.1, read as the reverse complement.
ATTAGACTGTGCTTTATAGAATAAGTTTCTTTATTTCTCATATTTGTGAAAATTATTAATTATTAGTTTTTCAAAATTCTCTTTTCAAAATTTATTTTCGAAATAGATTTCAAAATATTTTATCTTTTTAGAGTAGCCTAGGCCTTACAGTAGAATTGCATGCTCCTATAGTTTTAGCAACAAGCATCTCACAAGCACAAGAGGATACCTTGCTTGTGTATTTTGAAACATAGAACAATGTGAGATGCTTAGGACTTAGCCTAAGATTTTAGATGCTTATGTCAATGCATCACTATAAATCTAGGCTTTAAATAAAATACATTGTTCAATTTGAGTTATCTGGATAGTAACAAACTAGTTAGAACTAAACGTTTAAATTGACCAAACTGAATTAGCAGCTGCTATCTTATGGTAGTCAGTTATGTATGAAAGTTGGATATTTCATCATAAGGCAATTTTTTTTAGTGTTTAAATCATACTTGGACTTTTAGAATATTATCAATTTTAGGGACTTAAATATCATTTTTAAAATTATTTGAGGACTAAGAAAATTTGAACTTACTTTTTCACTTATAAATTTTTAAAATTCATTGGATTTTAAAACTTTTCATTGATTTTCAAAAGTTATCTGTCAAAAATTCTCAAACATTTTAAAATTTATTTATACAATATTTTTAAAATTTATCTTTACAAAATTTATCTTAATCTTATCTTTACAAAGCTTTTAATGTTTTACAGAATTTTCAATTATTATCAAGTTATCTTTACAAAATTTATCTTATCTTTACCAATTTTTTCAATTTTTTTAAAATTTTCAATTCATCTTTACAATTTTTTTTTCAAAACTTATCTTTATAGTATAATTATTTCTCTCAAAATTCTTCTTGTTTTAATCTTAAGTTCTACACTTATTTTCTTGGACAACAAATTTACTCACTTGGTTAATGATTCTTCTTTTTAATCAATCATTTGTTTAGAATTGTTTTCCAAAATCTACGTTTCAAATATTCTTGATTAGGTTTCTTGATTAACTTTTTAAACCATTATCTATTTTCAAATCATTTTTTCATATATCTTTGGGTTCAATTTTTTTTTTCTAACTCCAAATTCTTACATCTTGGAATAATTCAATCTAGTTATTTGTGTTTCCCCTATTTTTGATGTGCATCAAAGGGGGAGAAATAGTGAATTCAGGAGGAGTTGTTAAACTCAGGGGGAGAGTAAAGTTAAAAGCAAATGCTTGTTTACTTATCTTTAATTATCTTTATATATGTTATAAACTTAACTGTGAACCTTAGTTGTAAAACATCAAAAAAAGGGAGATTGTTGGTGCACGGTGTACTAGAATCGAACCTAAGTTTTGATGTTGTCAAATGTTTAAGTTAAGTCTTGTTGTGATCTAACAAGTAAACTGAGTGTGCAGGATGTTTACTCGACCGGGAAAGCCTTAGCAGTTCGTAGAAGCCAGGCAAAAGCCCAAGTGGATCGAGAAGGCATGACACTTGGCAGAGAATCTCGATAGGTCTTGAGGACCAAAGATCGAGAGGAAGTCCTAGTAAATCAATCTAATGCTAAGCGGCAAAGTTCAAACAGGTATGGAGGACCAAAGATCAAGAGGAAGTAATTGGAGAGGAGCGACAGTGAAGTCGTATTGTAGAAAGAAACAAACCCTAGATCGTTGATCCACTTGACGAAATTGGGAAGGTTTCCAATTTGAGATCAAGACAGTTCTACTGCCAATTACTACTCATGCATCATATAACTGTGCTAACATTTGTTTTGTAAGATCATATTTTGTATAATTCTATTTTATAGGAACTGGCCTGATTGGTTGACCGAAACCAGAGATTGGTAGACCGAACCAGTTTGACTTAGACCAGAGATCAGACCAAAGCAGAGTTCAGTCAATACCTAATCGGTCGACTGAACCATAATGATGTGGAACAGATCAGATCAATCAGAAGTAAACTTAGAAGCCAGCCTGATCAGTCGACCGAACCTAGGGATCGGTCGACTGAACATTAAATGTAATTAAAGACTCATTAATAGAGAATCTCGACGAACATGGAAACAGGACTGATCGGTCGACCGATCAAGTGGATCAGTTGATCGAACATTAATTGCTCATTGTTGCTCAAAGATCATATCTCGACGAAGAAGGAAAGTGCAGTGTTAAGTCGACCTATAGAGGGTTAGGTCGACCGAACGGATCAGTCGACCGAAGTGTTTATCAGTAGACCAAATATGGCTTATAAAAGGGGAGCTCGATGTCCAAGGCAGGCATTAACTCGAATTCCAATTCTCTATGCTAAAGCAATTGTTCATGCTGTTAACTTCAAGTAAGCTACTGCTCCAATAAGGTGCCGACAATCTTCATCGCTTCAGTATAATTTTATTTAGTTTGCATTGTACTTAATTTCAAGTAAAATAGTAGGTTGTTACTATCTTATATCTATCGTTGTACGAATTGCTTCTTTTCAATGGTTTTAGAAAGAAGAATTATAGTGATTTGCCCAATGGTGCAATTAAGGATCGTGAGTCTTAGAGTAGGAGTCGACATATGTTCCGAATTAAGTAATCACTTAAGTTACTTGTATTGTTTTCTGCTGCTGCTTTGATATTTATTCAACAAGTCTATACGAAAAGAAAAGTTTTAACATACGATATTCACCCCCCCCCCTCTATCGCATCTTTCGATCCTTCAAGTGAAGCTAAACATATGAAAAGTCCGAGCGAGTAAAGTTAGGTAGTTGGAAAGTCCTAATGAGTGAAGTCAAGCAGTTGGAAAGTCCTAGTAAATGGAGCTAGGT
>JBBMJZ010413115.1:20413448-20423900 GCA_037833815.1 Zingiber zerumbet | reverse complement strand
CCGAGCGAGTAAAGTTAGGTAGTTGGAAAGTCCTAATGAGTGAAGTTAAGCAGTTGGAAAGTCCTAGTAAATGGAGCTAGGTAGTGAGAAAACTCTAGTGAGTGAAGGCATGTGAGAAAAGTCCTATGAGTGAAGCTAGGCATTGGAAAATCCAAGCGAGCCAAAAGTTAACAGGACACATGGAGTTTGGAAGTCCAAGTAATTCATAGAGGACCAGACACTTGGCACGAGGAGAAAAGTCCAAGTGGGTCATGGAGGACCGGACACTTAGCATGAGGAGAAAAGTCCAAGTGGGTCATGGAGAACCGGACACTTGGCACAAGGAGAAAAGTCCAAGTGAGTCAAATGATTGATCAGACACTTCATGGAAAAGTCCCAATAGATCACGGTTAATCAAAGGTTGGGCAAGGGAATCCTAGACTCAATTGAGTGAGTTAGGGTTAGAGTAATTGATTGGGTAATCGATTGACACAAGTATATTGATTAGGAGTGCTACCGCAAAGAGAGGTGGTGAATCGATCGAGTAATCGATTCAACTGGAACCCAATCGATCGGATGATCAATTGGGAGATTGTCTTGAGCAAACAAAAGATTTCCTAATCGATCAAGTGATCGATTGGGATGCGCCAATCGATCAAATGATCGATTGGGATGCACCAATCGATCAAATGATCGTTTGGAAGGAAAAATCATGACAAACATGAGCTTCTTGATCGATCAAGAGAAGTTTTTTGCGAAGCATAATAGCTTCCTTGTGAGAGCAAAGAGGCGATTTAGATTAATTGGGTAATCAATCCAGGAGTGTGTAATCAATCAGGTGATCAATTGGGAGAAAGAAAAAAGAGCCATTACAAGTTTGGATGACTGAATATGCTCAGATTTAACATGACAATCAATTTGGAGTAACGTCAATCTATTGGGAATCCTAAATCGTGAGGTATAAAGGCATTTGTGAAGATTCAAACGGTAGCTCTTCTCTCCACACTCTCTGCTAGGTCTTAGAAGATTCAAGACGAAGTGTTGTTGCATTTCCGAATCTACAAGAGGCAATTCTAAGCAACAAGAAAGCACAAAAAGATAGATTCAAGTAACGTTATGTATTCATTGTATTTGCTGGTGTATTTGTGTGTTCTTGTGAGAACAAGTGTACGAGGCTTCTTCGCCTCTAAATTGTTTATGAGGAGTGATTTCATAGTTGATGAGATCGTGAGGAGAGTAGACCATTGGATTAACCACCTTAAAGAGGTGGAAACCAAGTAAATCCAAGGGTGTTAGCATTGTGGAGTCTTTGCTTCGATTATCCATTGCAAATCATTAGCAAGAAGCGAGTGGAACTAATCACCCCCCCCCCCTCTAGTTTGCACCGGTCCTAACAATCATAGGTCCACATCTACAAGGAGATGTTTGCTTAAGATGCCAAAGTATAAGTCTCTAAAATCAAGATGACTTGAATATCTCAAGTCGAAAGAAACTTGCACTCGACCTGTAATAAGATTTTCATTGACATATCCGTATGTATAGAACCATATAAAGTCTCATGGTAGGTCACTCCAATGAACTAGTTACACATAATTAATATCTATGTGTTAACTCTCGAATTCACAATGCCTCCAGCCAGTGAAGAGTAGTTGATTGCTTAAAACAAGGAGTATAACACATGCTAGTCTCTTATAATCGATGATGTTTGAACTTATCAATTCATCGACTAAAGAGTATTTCAATACATTCATAATTATACATATAGAGATGCTTACTAGTTATGATCCAATCACAAGTTCTCTTATGCTATAAATCGTATTGTTGGCATTCAGTAAATGAATTTAAGATCCAATCTTATACATAAAGAATGTATACTCAAATAGTGAATATTTATTTATCCAATAAATAGTATAATCTTTAAGGCGATTGTCGTAGAATATCTCTCAAATAAATTAAGTCTCATATTAAAAATATAATATATAGAAAAGATTATAAAATTTAAAAGATAGAAGATATCTCTATTGGTATAATGCCTTTTAAATAAAGCCTAAAAATAAATCTATTAGGGGCGAGATCCAAAATGGACAATCTCATATTATTATGAAAATATATGAATTATTTTGTCATATCAATTTTAATCTCGATTTAATTATCTTATCAAATAAATTTGAACACTATAAATCTTAACTTGGCTTACACGTTTACAAACTTAATTTTGTATCATTTTTTTCTAGTTGATATCATGTATTCAGTTTACGCCAATTGATTTAAGATGACCGTTCGACTTCATTGAAATTTTTATAGTTTGATTTTAATTCATCAATTTTCTTACCGTTGGCCATTGAATAATCATGTGGCAAAGATTGGAGAGAGGTGCCCCGATGAGAAAGGCATCCCTTTAATTGCCCACATGTGGTGGGACAAACCGAAGGAAGTTCCTTCTTCTCTGAAAACGAAACACTGAAAGCGATCTCTCCCCACCCACCTTCCACCATTTTTTTTCATGGTCTCCTCTTTTGCAAGCACACTTTGAATCGTGAGGCAATCGAAGGCCCCCTCAAAGGGTTTTTTTTGTCATTCAAGTTCGTGCAAGTTGGTACTCATTTCAATCATGTATAAATAAATAAATTAATTAATTGATAATGGCGCAAAAGTATTATTATATTAGTGCAAAAGGTAAATGTGCTTTTTGGTTATAGTGTTGTGTTTATTTGGATGAAAATATGATATAAATGAAATAAAATAAAATAATCTTTTTTTTTTTAACGGTTGCAAGAAAATAGGGAAAAAAACAGGAGTAAATAGAAGTTCAAACTTGGACTTCACTCCCCGAAGCCCATGAGCCTAGCCAAACTATTGATAGAGCCCATGATTTACCAATAATATTTTAAATAGATTATTTAAAAACATTGCAGGCAGTGGACTTTATATTCAACCGGCACACCATTGTTGACTATCTTTGAGTCAAAGTCCGTAAGGCTTTAATGTCAAAGTCGTCGAGTTCTTGGCTGAAAACTTTACGCGCTCGATAGTAGGCAAAAAACTATTTTCAAAGAGACGAAGTGGATAAATGAGTGGGGTATCGGAGGTCTCCACACGGATTAGGAAGGTTAGTCCCGTTGAGATGAAGTAATGGATCAATTTAAATGGAGCTAGAGAGGTGGCCAATTGGACAATCAACTCCACTCAGTTTTGTCTATTCGATGTCTTATGCATTTCCATTCGGTCTATCCAACTACAGTGAAGATGATATACCAACATTAAGAATGATCTTCAAAGATACATCCGACTCTAGAGTTTCAGCTCCCCTGACTCAATACTCCACTCAGTCAGATCAACTCACTTGACTCCTTTCAGTTGGTCCATCCAACTCCGGGAATTCAACTCTCCCAACTTCTCATAGGATGAGTCGACATTAAGAATGACCTTCAAAAATACATCCGATTCCAATGGCTTAGTTTCATTGACTCAATGCTCCGCTCAGTTAGATCAGCTCGTCTGACTCCTCTAGTCGATCCATCCGACTCCAAAAGTTCAGCTCCCCATGACTCCCCAAGATGAGCAGACATTAACAATGACTTTCAAAGGTACATCCAATTCCAGGGGTTTAATTCCCTTGACTCAAAGCTCTGCTCGATTAGATCAGCCCCTCCCCCGGATCCCTCCAGTCGATTCACCCGACTACAATAGTTCAACTCTCCCAACATCATGCTCAGATCTCTCAAGCTAACATGCCAATGCTATTCGGGTTCTCCCTACCGATTCAATCCTCCTTCACTTAATGGGTCATTCCCTTTAGCCTAGTTAATTATATGAGCTTCTGCTAGTACCGGGATTGACACATCATGTGGGATGACACAAGAAGTGTCAGCGGACGTGAAGTACTATGATTATACAAGATATGGGAGGCATGACTATATGATACAATGGGATATAGTAATGTGGCATTTTTCTTATTGTGATATGACATTCAATATGAAAAAAAAAGTATTATTTCTTCAGTAACGCTATAAAAGGTGTTCGCTCCCACGGACAAAGGTATGCAACACGCATACATACACACACTTCATGTATTATTCATCTTCTTCATGTCTCTTCCGTCGGAGATTGACTTGAGTATCAGAGTGGCTGAGCTATAATACCCCTAACCTCTATTCTAACTCTTTTCTTCGTCTTCTTTTTTTTCTACGGACTTTAGAGACTATTCTAGTGATCGACCCCCCTCTTTCCATCCTTCGACGGTGTCAAGAACAAATGGTTTAATAAAAACAGTTGAATTAAGTAGCCATGTTAACGCCTACTTGGACTATAGCCTAGGGCCCAACGGCGTCGGATTTACCGTGAGAGAAAGCGAAAGATAGTCTAGGGTGACAACGTCGACATTCGTGATCCAGAGGCCACAACTCGGGATGATCACCCGGGTTGGCTCTGCCATTGGGCTTAGCTTACTTAATCTCATTTAACAATAGTTAGTTATTGGTAATCTGCGTACTCTTGCTCAAACAAACATGAGACATCAAGCTCCTTCAATTCATCTGAAGGATCTAAAGAAGAAGAACAAGAAGAAGACAACAACGACGCCGACGCCGACGATGATGAAGATGAGTTGTGAAACAAGAACATCATGATCTCATGCGGCTCGATCATCGGCACCTCATCGATGCAAAACTCTGCATCCATCAGCACATCAATATTTGCTGTCGAAGGGACAACAGCTTCCTTGCTCATCTTGTCGAGCTTCTTCTTGAGGTGAGTATTCCAGATGTTCTTGATCTCATTGTCTGTTCTTCCAGGCAGACGCGACGCAATCTGAGACCATCTGCAACCACAAGCCATGAACTCAGTGATCAGTAGTTCTCCAAAGTGACTACATACGATTAATTAAGCACCTCTGCTCGCTACCTGTTTCCGAGCTTGGAATGGAGATGGATAACTGTTCTCTCCTCGTCTTCTGACAGTAGACCCCTTTTGAGGTCAGGCCTCAGGTAGTTCGTCCATCTCAGCCTGCAGCTCTTCCCACACCTCAGCAAACCTGCATCGAATCAAAACCCTTGTCAAAACCAGAAAAAAAAAAAAAATCTTAATTATCAATCATCTTTCCTCATCATTGATTCTGAATTAAACCAGACCTGCAAGCTTAGGCACAGCTCTCCAGCAGCAACCTGAGGCTTGATGAGTGAGCATGAAGTCTCTCAGCTTCTTGTCCTCCTCTTCTGTCCATGATCCTCTCCTCAACCCTACTTTGTCACAGCATGGCTTCCTTCCCATCTCAATTGTCAAGAACTAACTCATAACTCTGTCTCCGGTTATATATGTATATAAAGACTCCACTCACCAACTTCTAGCACTCGTGAGCTTGACTTTGGCTCATTTGAATGGTCTAAATTCAAATAAATCTACTATGACTAAAGAGATTGCAACACCCGCTTTCGTTTAGATTTTTCTTCTAAAACATAGCCCGGTGCACAAAGCTCCTGCTTATGAAGGGTTCCAAAGAAGAGTGAGATCACATTAGGTCTACTCGAACCCATGACCAGGGACATATCTAAGATACAACTCAAAAGAAAACTTACATAGGTATATTATAGCTTACAACTTGATAACAAGGAGAATTGATGTGTTGTTTTTTCCCTTTTTCTTTTTGTTCATTTTGTTTGGGTGCTTAGCCTACCCCTTCCACAGCTCAATCCATCCCGAATTCATGGATTCGTCCCTGTCCGTCAGCTCAAGGTCATATATTGTGTCTAGGCTCTCCTTTCTTCAGTGAATTGGAAAAGTTATTCATTACACAAGGAGTATCTCGAAGCTAGCTAAGACCCTTTTTCATTCTAGATTTTCCTAACAATGACTACGGTAGGAGTTTTTTGGTTAAGGGTAGGAGAATGTATCTAGTGTTGGCTCATGCAACTTGATCAACTTGATGATGAGTGTTTGGTGGTCTCAGTCAATGAGTTTTTGGAATACTTGGACCGGATTAACATGAACACATATCATGATATGGACAGATATATGTAGTTTATCGTACTCATCTATCATTGATTCATTTCTTCGGCATGGTGTCCAATGAGAAAGCCCCGAAATTTTGAATTGGCCAAACAATGTATATGATATTCTCCAAAAGATTTTTGGATAGAAGGAACTTAGAGAAACAAATAGTCAGTTCAAAGATTAATAATGAGTTGGAGATGTAATTCAAGCAGTTGACTCTGAACAGCTGTTCAGAAGAAACACAGCTTAGAATGCTTATAGTGATGATGATACATTTATGTATATATAGAATATTTAATTTGTTTGGCACATGTGACAGATTTTGGCTCCATTGGCCATCAGATTTGACTGCATCTGTGAAGTGAATCTATATTTTCCTCCTGAGGACCCACCACCTCAATCTAGAAGACGAGGAATAACTGAGGCTTTTAAGTTCACCTTGTGGAATTTCACCACTGACATAAGAAATAAAACTAATTCAGATTTCAACTTGTTTTCATAAAAACTATCTAAAATTTGACCAAATTGGATATCATTCATATAGAAACATACCTAGTTGATGACAATAGGCTTCATCGAGTGAATCTCCAACCTTGGACGCACCATGTCTTCTTCATGTGCATTAATCTAATCCTTGCATGACTTTATACACAAATCCCCTGCAAAAGAAATCTTAACTTTAATCTTTTACCAAACATCAAAACTAAAAGTTAAGCCACTGAAGCATGATTACATTGACACTAGTGATTTTACAGCAATCTGAAACACCATTGTTTTACATGCAAGATTAAGCTGTACATCAGGGAGCTCATTATTTCTTAACCGATAACAATGGCTTGCACTACATATATAAACTCGAGAGGAAAGCTGAAAGCACAACTCATGATGGATATATATACAAGCAGGACTTAGTAGATGCTATATCCTCACACATCGAAGTCAGAGCTAAAGAGCATATATCTTCTTCTCACGATCGGAGAAGGCATCTGGATCAGAAAAACCAGAAGGAAGGGACCAGGAGAAGGATTTGCTGCCGCTGGGCCTCCTAATACGCCTTGGAGAGTCTTCGCTGAATCGAAAACGCTGTCGGAGTACAAAATAACTCATCGTCAACAGCGTGCCTGCCATGATAGGACCTCCAATTGCTGTTATAGCGGTTGCCATCCAGAAGGCTTGCTTCCCCACGACAACATAAGCCAGAGAGAGGAATGCTGCACAGGTGCTGAGACAGGCAGTCCACATGAGCTTGTTTACGACGGAAACAACCTGCTTCTGAGCCCCTGTTTCCCATGCAACCAAAGTGATCTGAACCACGACAACAGCAAGCGAAATGAACAGTGCGGCAGCATTTAAGAGGCAAAACACACGAAAGCCCATATTGCTGGCTATATGAGCCTTGCCCATTTCACTTCCATCTTGGAAATACTGACCAGGCAAATTGAATATGGCCATGAATGCAATGGATCCGATTAGAACCGCTACCATTGTCACCGAGTTGATGGTATTCTGAACAGCTTCGTGATGTAATTTCCTAAGCTCCTGTGCGATGCCTGTCACGCGCTTGTTTGTTTTAGCATTCTGGAGGAATTGGGTATGGACATCATGCTTTATATCACTGACTGTTCTTCGCAGCTCATCATCATTCTTGCCAACATTCCTTGCATGCTTGGCACCAGCTTCTGAAAGGCTTTCCATAATATCCATCTGAGATTCACCATAAGGGATCTTTTCAGCCAAGTCCATTGCAGTTTCATTCTGACCATTGATTGCATTCACCTCGATAGCCTCATAGCACAAAAGAAGTCTAACCATCTGCAGCGAACAGTATATGAAAAATCATTCATCCAATGTGCTGCCCAGGCCAAGTCCAACAGGAATACTTTTCTCTACTTGTCCTACAAACTATAACACTTAAAGGACATAACATTCTAGAAGTTTTCAAACATAACAGGACTAGGCATCAATGTCAATTTCAACATCTAAAATAAACTCTTGATTCACACAGAAATTCAGAAATTAGAATACCAGTGAGATTTGGGAGACCTGAAATACCCTAGGCACTAGGCACAAGGAGATGGTACTATAATCTCACTTTGTTCTTTACCATAACCATATATATATTTTTTACTAATCCGTCCAAGAGGATATCTATATCTATACATCTAGATTAGGAGTTGTATGCTCTATACTATTAACAAAAATGTATCCCGGTCCATCTTAAAAATTTATCATAGATAATTTGTCACTCCATTAATGCAAGACACTTGTTATGAAAAATGTTGGATATATTAACAGAGGTGAAACTGCAAAGGCGCCTGGCTACTGTTACTAATACCTGTGGGCGCCATTTCCTGGTGGTTATATGCAAAGCAGTGTTCCCCTTCTTGTCACACATGTTGAGAATAGAAATATCAGCTTGCAGTAGCTCCTCGACAACATCTAGACTGCGACCTTTTACAGCCATATGTAATGCAGTCTGTCCTTTTTTATCCTTTATAGAAACTACTCCTGGATCTCTCAGAAGAAGTGCTCTCACAATTTGATGATAACCAACTCTAGAAGCAGTGTGCAGTGCCGTTTTCCCATTCTTCCTCACAATTCTAACTGAGCTTTCATCCACATCTAGTATGGAATTCACCACCTCCAAATGATCCATGATTGCAGCTGAATAAAGGGCAGTAGTATTGGATGAATCACATTGTTTGCAGACATCAGGCCAGTTGTTCATCAGTTCTTTAACAATTACTGCAGTAGAAATTAGAGAATCTCAGACACTAAATAGTATACCAAATGAAGACAAAAAAGATGACAGCCGGTCATGAAAATAAAATTGACAAACTAATTATCCCCAAATAAAATAACTATGAGGCCTCCTACTAGAATATTGGCTTTATTAATGTAATAGGGATGGATAGAGTACATGAGCTACATCAGACTATCATTTCTCAGTATTTTGGAGAGGAATTCGATGGCATCAGTTGGAAGTGGTCTTCTAGGGTGCTTACACTACCAAACCATTATAGTTTAGAATTTCTATTGGATTTATTCCAGTCATCTTCGAACAGCAACCATTTCTACTGAGAAGAATTTCAAACCCAGCAACAAGTATACTATCTGTATCTTTTGAATTTAAAAAAGATGACGATATTGGACACATTCTGCAAAGTTATACAATTCTGAAGCAAGGTCCACTCCATTCGGAACCAATTTGACTGTAATTGTTTCTTGGTGAGTGTTAAGATATGAACACAAAACTATAGCAATGTTTTTTTCCCCATAATCTCCATCACATGGCATATGAAGAATCAATCTGATTAAGGATTATGCTGATATTAGTATGCTCTGTCAGTAAGTCTTAAAAGGTTGCAGTCACAATTTTCCCCGTGTTCTCTCCTTTTGGTCTTTCTTGGTAAGCCTCTTTCTATACTTTCCTTTTGTCTCTTCGTTGTCCATGTGTAATCTCTCTAAAAGATATAAGGAAGCTTCCCTCAGAACAGATATTTGTAAGAAGAATCTTCTTACTTCTTAGACAATGCAAACTATATGAATTGGCTCCATTTAGTATAGAAAATTGACTTTCTACTGGTCATGAAGGATTGGGTCAATTGTTGACTAAGATCTCCAACTGATATCCAAAGAGAAGAAATTTCATAATAGATTCCACTTTCCCAAGAAAGATTACGGCTAAATCTTCCTGCTACTGATCCTAGATATTGAGTAGCATAAAAGAGTGAAGCAGAAAACTTCCATTCGATCGACTTTTTTCAAAATAGTCTATTTTCCAGATGTATCAGTTGAAACCTTCTCTATTTTGATTTACAAAGCATCAAACTGCAAAAGAAACGGATTCGTAACAGACCGACAGGAAAGCACAAGGGAAAGGGAGATTCACCCGTGTGCCCGAGCTTGGCGGCGACATGGAAAGCGTCGAGATCGACGCGAGAGCGGATGACGGCGGCATCGAAGTCATAGAAGCGGAGCAGGTATCGGAAGAGCTCCACGGAGTTTCCCTCCGCTGAAACGTACAGCGCAGTCTCACCGGCCTCCGTCTGCGCCGTCGCCAGGGCGGCGCCCGCCGCCGCGTCCTCGAGGCCATCGATGGCGCGCCGGACGGCGTCGACGTCCCCCGCCCGGACGGACTCGAAGAAGGGCTGCAGCAGCGGGCGTAACCGCAGATCCATGGCGACCGATCGAGGTCCACGCTCCCAAACGTACGATCGAATTAAAAGCAAAGAGCGGTTGCTGTCGCGGGCACGACAGGGAGAAGAACACTAGAGCAGTGGTGTGAGGAATCTTTAATTTATCTCGAACTTATTATTCATGCAAAATTTTATATTGTTTTTATATTTTTTATTTGTGCTTTAATTTAATTTTTTTATTGCAATTTTATCTTCAATTACGACTTCTATTAGAGCATCCACAATAATACTAAACATTTCTCCCAAATATTTGTGGTCCCCACGTCCACATCATCACTCAAATATC